>CH002503.1:38115-62318 GCA_000149265.1 Ciona savignyi
ATCAAGAAAGAAGTTGTCTACGCCAAGATTTCGAGTACGATTTGTAGAAAACCAAGAATACACGTTTGTTTCCACGGATCAGCGTCGAGACGTCGATAAAGAGCCAGAAGAAGACATCGTTTTTCTACAAGAGTATCGTAATTTTGTAACTATTTTATTTTTTTATATAAATATCTATTTTATTTTAACGAAGACATTTCGTGAGTGTAACCAAGCTTCACGTTATCAGGTCTGAGAATTTTAACTTTTGTCTTTTGCGGACCGATTCAGGTTGTTTGTGCGTAAGAACTAGCATTAGCAACCATGCATAAATTCGGTTTGTCTTTCCCCAGGCCGAAAAACACATCACAGAGGCGTTTCAGTGAAGCACCTTTCTCGACACCAATACTACCCGAGTCAGCTGTTCCTCAACGCGGCCAGGTTAGTGATGTTTTCGATCGTGCTCCGAATCTGCCTTCATATCCGCAAACGAACGTTACACCCACCACCCATTTTAACGAGGCTTCTAGCCGAAATCCTTTTAACGAGGATACTGCCATGAGTCCTGATTTTCCCCAGACCTGTGACTTTGACCAAACTTTAGCTATTGCCCCGTCTGGAAATTATGTTAGGGCCAAGGCTAAAACGGTAGAATTACCGCGTTTTTGGGAATCCAGTCCAGAGCACTGGTTTACTCGTTCAGAGTTAATTTTTTTAAATAATAACGTCCTATCGGAGGCTGGCAAATACGAGTCTGTATTGATGGCGTTAAACGAGTCACAATACACTCGCGTTGTCAATTGCACTGATGCTTTGTCGTCTAACCCGTATGATTCCCTTAAGTCTGCGCTACTAAAGCGATACGGTCGTAGCGAAGAACAGAAATTAGAGATTTTGTTGGAAACGACTGAAATCGGTGAAGATTCGCCCAGTGATTTTGTAATTAAAATGAAATCACTGCTTGGATCAAACAGAGATCATGAATCGTGGGTTAGATTTATGCGTAACCGGTTGTTAAAATGTTTGCCGCCAGATGTGTCCATTGTGTTAAAAGCATTATGTCATCTCAGTCTTGATGATTTAGCCGCGAGAGCAGACGCGATGTTGTCTGGACGTAAGTCGGAGCATTTAGAAGGTGCCTTACACTTAAGAAAGCAGGAGCTTATAAACGTTTCTTTAGAGAGGCGTTTAGAAAGAATAACAAAGTCGCTGCAAAATTTAACGCACAATGCGCCGCGTCCGGTTTATGATCGACCGCCCGACAATTGTGATAGTCGTCGTTCAGGTTATCACCCCCGAGAATTGCCGCCCTCGCAATTACAACGTCATGGTAGTTTCCGTAATAATCGCCGCCCAGGTCCTCGTAATTTCTCTCGTGACCAGCGTAGATTGTGTCATTACCATGTCCGTTTTGGTAGGAATGCCGATAGGTGCGTCCAACCTTGTGATTGGATAAGTTCTGACTCGACTATGCCAAAAAACTAGTTTCGCGCTCGTTTCGGATACCAGCGAATCATAAACGAGCGCGTTTTGCGGCTTATTCCTGTTTTGATAATTTTCAGGAGAATTCAGGGTTATTCTTTGTGCGTGACAGCATTAATGACTTGTCGTTTGTTGTCGACACTGGCTCAGAGGTGTCTATAATTCCGCCTCTTGCAAGAGACAGGTTTTTTCAAGGATATGGCTCTAAGCTTTGTGCATTAAATGGGACTAATATCGAGACGTTTGGTGTTAGGCAATTGAATGTTTCATTTCGTGGCGTAGGCTCCTTTCGCTGGAGGTTCCAAGTAGCCGATGTGAGATACCCCATTCTAGGTAATGACTTTCTTGCCCATTTTGGCTGTGTCATAGACGTGCGTAATCGCCGTCTCTCTCGTCTGCCCCCGTCTGACCGTTTCAGGAATAGGAGTTACGTCCGCGCCAGGCATGGCCGTTTTTATGCCAATGATAAGCGGAATTTTCGCGGTCATAATAAGTACCGCCGCCCTAAGCCTCCCCAGTCTGTCACTCCGAGTCCTGAGTCTATTTGTTTCGCCCCCGCACCCGTTGTTGTGCCTCAGTCTGTAAAAATAAGCGAGCCTGTTCGCCCTAAAGTTATGCTTTCTGACATTAAGGAGTTTTCCCAAATTTTTGATTTGTTTCCCGCCGCCTTTGACGAAGATAGGATACGTGAACCTGTTAAGCACGACGTGGTTCATGAATTAGAAACTACTAGTTATCCTGTTCGTTCTCGTGTTCGGCGACTTGACCCTGTTAAATTAAAGGCAGCGAAAGAAGAGATCGCTAAGCTCGTTTCAAAGGGTATTTTGCGCCGGTCTAACTCCGCTTATGCCAGTCCACTCCACCTAGTTAAGAAAGGTGAGGGGTTTCGTGTGACTGTTGACTACAGGATGCTGAATCTGGTTACAGTCCCATCCAGATATCCTATCCCACTTTTGGCTGACTTGACGTCCAATTTAAATGGTGCCACAATTTTCAGTAAATTAGACTTAAAGTCTGGTTATTTTCAAGTACCTGTAAGACCGTCTGATATCCATAAGACAGCGGTCGTTACCCAATTCGGATTGTACGAGTTCACGCGATTAAGTTTAGGGCTGCGAAATAGTGGTGCAACCTTTCAAATGCTAATGGATAAAGTGTTCTCCGACCTTCCTTTTATTTTCGTATAAATAGATGATCTAATTGTCCACAGTACAAGTAGGGAACAGCATATTGAGCATCTCTTGGCGGTATTTGAGCGCGTGGAAAAGTTTGGCCTAATTTTAAATAAGGAGAAGTGTGTTTTCGGTGTTGACAAGTTAGATTTCCTTGGTCATACTGTTAACAAGGACGGTATTAAGACTCCTGCGTCCAAAGTCGCCGCCATTGCCGATTTCCCGCTTCCTGTTGATGTGCGTGGTCTAAGAGGTTTCATCGGAGCTTGCAATTTCTACTCGAAATTCGTAAAGCATTACGCTACGACGATGGCTCCGTTGAATGCAATGATTTCGCCTAAGCTAGGTAAGCGCGCCCCGCTAGTTTGGAACAACGACGCCCGTCGCCGCGTTTAATCAAGTTAAGCTTGCTATAGCTCATGACGTGACACTTGCTTTCCCGATAGCCGACGCCGAAATTAGATTGGTAACCGACGCTAGCACCGTAGCGGTTGCAGGCGTACTTGAACAAAAGGTTGACGATAAGTGGGCACCGTTGTCGTTCTTTTCTAGAAAATTGTCTCCGCCTGAGTGTAAGTACAGCGCTTTCGACTTGGAACTGTTGGCAGTATATAGTTCTTTGAAACATTTTAGGTATTACCTTGAATCTCGGACTTTTACAATTTTTACGGATCACAAACCGTTGGTCTCTGCCCTGTCTAAACGCCTTGAGTTAGCAACGCCCAGGCAAAGTCGCCACTTGAGCTTTGTGTCTGAGTTTAATTGCAGTATTGAACATTTAAGTGGTTCAGAAAATGCGGTGGCTGACTTTTTATCGCGACCTCATGTTAATGCACGTTTTGTATAGACACCCCGGATATTGATTACGTGGCTATGGCTGTAGAACAGGATTCAGATGAATCCCTTCGTTTACTTCGTGACTCGCCCGACACAGATTTGATTTTTGAATCCCGATTTGTCCCCGAGTTTGGAGTTTCGTTGTGGGGTGACGTTTCATTAGGAAATTTCCGCCCATTTGTCCCAGAAAGTCTTACGCGCACTGTTTTCAGGCATTTTCATTCTCTTGCGCACCCTGGTATAAGAGGGTCACAGAAACTTATTGGAGAGCGTTTTGTTTGGAAAACAATGAATGCCGATATCCGTGATTTTACTAAGGCCTGTTTGTCGTGTCAGCAGTCTAAAGTAGGACGCCACACGTTTTCGAAAATAGAGACTATCCCAGTTCCGTCTGTGCGTTTCCATTCGGTACACGTGGATATCGCCGGCCCAATGCCTTCATGCGGGGGTTATAGATATGTCCTCCTCGCAATTGACAGATTTACTCGGTACCCTGTAGTTGTGCCATTGACTAATATAGATGCTGAAACTGTTGTGAACGCATTTTGTCTACATTACGTCGCAAACTTCTGGTTGTCCTGTCGCAGTTGACTAGTGACCGCGGTACCCAGTTTTGCTCCCCTTTGTGGACTGAGTATGGCTAAGTTTTTAGGTTGTAAGTTGATCCACACAAATGCCTACCATCCTCAATCGAATGGAATTGCGGAACGATTTTTCAGGACGTTTAAGGCGTCTATCATGGCTAAGGACAACGGACATGGTTGGTTGGATAATCTACCATGGATTTTACTCGGTTTACGGGCTGCACATAAGCAGGACCTGAAGTGCTCCAGCGCAGAGCTTGTCTATGGTAGCACACTAAGGTTACCTGGCCAATTTTTCGAGGAACCGGAAATTTCCACTGACCATAGTGCGTTTTTACAAGGTCTGAATAAGCATATGTCTTCTTTGCGGCCCACATTACCCAGACGCCCGAGTAACGCAAACGAGCATATTGACCCTAGTCTGTGGACATGTTCGCACGTTTTTGTCCGTGTTGATGCTGTTAAGCGTTCCTTACAGCGTCCTTATCAGGGTCCCTTTCGCGTGTTGGGTCGAGAGCGCAAGTTTTTTACCGTAGATTTTGGTAACAGACAAACTACGGTTTCCATAGATCGCCTTAAGCCAGCCAACGCGCTTTTAGATATAACGGTTTCGCCAGCATCTTCACCTGGCGATATTTCGGTAGCTGGTGAGAATGACATCACCAGAATAGCCGTTGATGCAGATACTTCTGTTTCAGCAAACGCTCTCAAACGTACCGGAAGAACAGGACATTGAACAACCTGTCAGACGAACCCGGTTTGGTAGAGTGATGACGCAGATCCAGCTCGGCTGTCCATTTATGAAACTCACTTATAAAAGGAAGTTATGTGACACCTCATTAAAATGAGGCGATTTTGTGGTTTCAAAATAAAGATATGAAAGGGGGAAGTGGCAGCTACAGTTTCCAACTGTACTGACGGTCTGCTAATGCCTTAAGATAGAGTTATTTTTTGTGTATGTCCATGTTCTTGGGTATTTTCTGGACCATACAGGCAATTAGGCTAATTGGCCCTGCGTTAAAAGGGTTGGTCGGTGGTCGTTCTGTTCCGGGTGACCCGGATTCGGTTCGTGATCGTAGCATCACTGATCCAGGCACTGAGAGGCGACAGCCGTCTCATTCACTATTACATAACAGACATACACACCATCACGCACCCACAGACAGGATGATAACCGAATATTCTGCTTGATTGTTGTGTCTGTTTTTGCGCCCAAATGTCCTGTTTTAGTTTTGCAGATGCAACGGACGGAATGCTCTGACCTGTGGAGTCGTAGAACGTTTTTTATTCCTGCAGCAAGGCAGTCGATATTCGACAACATGTGTTTGATTCTATTTATTTAAAAGTTAAAAACACATGGAAGAAAGGATGTATGTCGCATATTCGACTGCCTTGTATATTTTATCATTTATTTAATCGACGTATACGTTTGCCAGCTGCAATCTGTTACGTGTATAATTATTTTAGAAAGCTGTCGTGCCTCTGTTTGTACCGCCGTGAGTAATTATCTATGTAAGAAACAGTAATTAACTGACGCCAGTACGAATCTATTGTGTACTGTTATCGCAACGTTGCAGTTTACCTTTTTTTCGTGCATTCACTTGGATCGCTATATATACCCCAACATTTTCACTCCAAGATATAACTTACAATAACTAACCAAATTACCGAATTGCTGCTTGTCAGACTACCTAAAATAACAAACTTAACAAAGTACTGATTTGCTGATCGTTTTAATACTGAAGAATAAATCTATCTTTAGAAGTCTAAACTGTATATTCTGTACCAAGTCAAGAGGACAGTTTTGTTATACAGTTGAGTGGCTGCCTAGTCTTGGCAGGCGAACTTTAGACAGCAAAGGATAAGTCTGTCTATTGCGCTGGTTCGGCTCAAACCCAAGGTTAAGGCGAGATATAACCCCTAACCCAACCCCCTAACTAAAAAGAAAAAGCCGAGCTCCCACACTTCTGATAGCAGGTCGGCTTCTCTTGCCGCAGCCTTAGCCCTGGATACCGACAGTTCCAACTCCAGTAGTTTGTCCAAGCGTTTCTTTTTTAACTCCGCCTCTTGCTCAAGCTGTTTAGCTTTCAGTTTGAGTAGACTGGTCTTTTGCCTGCGTCCAGAACTATGTGAACTACTTGAAATAGTTCTACCATCTTCGTGTGAAGCCACAGCACTGGCCTGACTGGACGCACACAGTTGCAGAAAATCTCTATACTTATGTTCCATGATGGAACGTTTATCCTCGACCTCCTTGATCTTTTCCACTGCAATTTTACGTGCAGATTCACTTTTTAATATGTTTAGGTATTCCCGACATACAACTAAACAGTTTTCACATGTACTATCAAATCGAGCCTTGTATTTTGAAACGTTCTTGGGTTCTTGTTTAAGAATTGCCTTACACAACTTTTTCTCTACTTTGGCAACACTTGCCAAATGAGTTGTTCTAATTTCCTTTAAATCTTCCATCCTCCTATTGGTACATACAATTACCTCATAGGGAAAACTTTAATTTCTTCTCCACCATCTAAGGGAGTACAGCTCTTGAAATAACTTATAGTGTACCTTCACCACACAGAAGAAGTCACCTAAAATTATGTATCTTCACCTCGCAGGGGAAGAGTCTGTCCAGAGATGGATACCTGACCCTAGAAATAATGTAGAGTCTGGTAACCAGTCCAGATTTCTGCTTCTATTTTGCAGCCTCTACTTGCTGCTAAGGGTAATGGTGCCCAGCGATCGCCTCTTAACCTATACGGTATTCCCAAACTCTTGGCTGGAAGCCTTTATCTAAGGCTCTAAGTCTCTACGTAAATCAACCAACACAGATTGGGTTTCACTTGTGTTCTATTAGCGTTAAAAGGAAAGAATGCGATTTCTAGGGTGGGTTCTCTACCATTTGCCCTAATTCAAATTTATAATGGTTAATTAGTCTTACACACTATTAATTACAAATCAAATTAACAAACACAATTTAAGATTACTTTAGATTAACTATCGAATCAAAACTGACCGCATGGAATGTAAAAATGAAAAATATCACACCGACTCGTGTGAAACATAGAAATTATATAGTTAATATCCGTAACACTTCGTGCACATAGACGCCTGCGGTTATTATACATAAACTATACATCAAACTGAAGGTATTTATAAGGGCTACAACATGTACAAAGGAATAAATGGCGAAAACTCTATAAATGTCCATCTGGATAAGAAAACTTCAGCATCTTCCAATGCACTCCTCTGTAAAGCGAGTTATGAATATTCAGACGCTTCGTGCATATAGTTTCCCGCGGTTATTGTATATAATCTATATATCAATTTGAAGGTATTGGAAAGGGCTACAACATATTTGAAGGAATAATTGGCGAAAAATATATAAATGTCCATCTGGATATGAAAACCGCAGCATCCCTAAATGACGAGTTATGAATATTCAGACGCTTCGTGCATATAGCCCCCCGCGGATATTGTGTATAATTTATATATCAATTCGAAGGTAACCATTTACTAATATGCAGCAATAACAAGACAGATTTTGCACGCACAAACCTAAAATTTCCACTGTAGGCTACTCTAGTACATGTTGCATGAAATCCTTGAGACCTAAGGTCATTTCATTTTTAACTCGAAACCAAGTCCGGCCCGCTGGTCTAGCGGTTATGTACGTCGCCTTTCAATCGAAAGGTTGCAGGTGCGAAACTGGTCGCTAGCTAGTCGGTTGTGTCCTTGGTCAAGGCACTTTACGGACATTGCCTGAACCCAACGGATTACTGGGTTCTACTAAATTAAAGGAACGTGTCTATCATATACAACACACTGCAATAGCTCCGGTAACCCGACAATGGGCGCGAGGTGATCTGACAATTGCCCGTGTGATAACCTCCTAGGTTTTCCCATTCACGGGGATAAACATGAATATCCTATCCTAAGTGGTGGTCTAATTGAAACCATACTTTTGTTACAAGAGTTTTTTCTGTAGTGCACGGAAAATTATTATATATTTTGGCCGGAAATTTCAGGTATGTGTGATTTCATTATATTTTGTTTTACTGACATACCTTTTGTTAATCATTTTATTATTTTGTTTTTAGTTACCGCAATACAAGGAACAATATATTTTGCGCATATCTGATCATAAAAGGCCAGGCTCGTACTTGGGTTAAGTACGGCCGCAACACAGTTACTAAACCTTTTTTAAAAGAACAAGTTTATAGTTGCAAAATATCAATAAATTGTGTACAGACACTGTACAGACTTAATAAAAACGGAATAATTGGTATCAATCTGCGGATTGCCTTGTAGTGACATTTTCGGCTTATACAATATTTTTGTGCCCATTATTGCCTGCAGCACAGCTGTGTGCGCCCGTTGTATATCATTTCCTTCGAACCGGCTATAATCCCTAAAACAGTACTTTCTTTATAATCCTCCCCACATTGCGACATAACGTGGCAACGTTTTGGTGTATTAACTCATTTTTTTAGTATCGAAAACGCGTTTTGGAATAAGGACCAAAAAATAAATCGCCTGCCGGGGCGCGGCTCCGTGCATGTCCAAGCATTAACAGCAGAAGAAGAAACAGACCAGCCACAAAACGATATCTCAATGACATGTGCATCCTGGCTTAATACTTTTCTGAAATGTAAACAATGCTTAAAAATAACAAAATTTAAGAAATGATAAACCGTCAAAACTTTTTACCTTTGTTGTTTCTTAAAATTAGAACTAAAGGAGGTATTACACCACCTTATATTAAATTTTTCACTACCTTATATTAAAAGTTCTTTGTTTTGTTCCTTTAACTCAGCAACCAAGATACTTTTTTCACAGAATGTTTAGGTGTCTAAAACAAATTATGATTGGTGTGGTATATGGTATTGATTGTATTTTAGCTCAGTTTGTTTAATCTTTTTATGTTCCTTTTAAACAAGTTAAACAATTAAAATATAATGCAGCATATTTAACTTTACCACTATAGCCTATAATACACAATAAATAAAAGAAATTCCCTGACAATTTGAAATTCTAAAGTCTATACTAGAGAGTGTCAACCACCTGTTTAACCACCACTATTTGTAAAACAAATGTTGTATGCCATATATTCATGCTACAGGGTCCTAAACCACAATTTGTATTTTATACACCGAGTATATAGTTTGTTTCTGCAAGCATAAACGCATGGGTCCCATAGTTAACCAACCAAACTTATTTTCCATGTTCAGATAAATAAAAGATAAACGTCTAAAATTTACGAACATTTTACCACAAATATTTTAAATTAAAGCTTCTTTTCAAGCGCTGTAGTGAAATAAGGCTAAATTCCCAAAACAGCCCGATTTATTTTTTAATGGTTTCAGGAAATTACCCTGGGTTTAGTAGATAAGTTTCTGTTTTTATAAGTGACTCATGTTATGGAACAATTCTTAAAGTTTTAATCTGATTTGTAGACTGCTTATTAAAGATGTCAGTGCGATATGGCATGTCTGTTACAATCGTAATTCAGGAACATATCTTCGTTTTCAAGGAAATTACCCTAAGTAAATGTTTTCTATTTTTAATTGGTACAGAGTGTCTAATGGTCTAACATTTCACCGGAATCGGATCAAAATTAGAGCAGCCGTTCAGCGCTATGCCCCCATATCTAAACTCATGTTGTCTAACAAATACCAAAGTTTGATTGCGATTCCATTACTCCTTTTGGTAAATGTCAGGGCGACATGGCATGCTTGTCACAATCATGATTAGAGAACATATCCTATTTTTAGGGTATTTCCCTAGGTAATTTTATTATTTCTTCTAAGTGTTAAATCAGTGACTAATGCACTTACATTCCACAAAATTTGATTCAAATTGTAACAACCGTTCAAGCGCTATGCCCAAAAAAGGCTAATTTTTTAGAAAAAAATAGCGTTTTGGTTTTTAACATCCCAGGGGAATTCCCCTTGATTTATCACCCAAAATTTTGGTTTCTGCATATCTAAACCATGTTGTCTAAAAATGTCCAATTTTCATTGCGATTCCATTACTTCTTCTGGTAGATGTTGGGGCGACATGGCATGCCTGTCACAATCATGATTTTAGTACAAAATCGATTTTTTTAGGGTATACAATACAATACAATTTTTATTTTTGTTTCTTTCGCTGCAGCGTTTATAACCAACAATTTAAAAATACATGTCATATACATATATATACCAAAACAAATATGGCGTTTACTAAAATTCCAATAATTAACCAAAGAATTAAAATACTGCAGCAAAACAGGAAGGCACCAAAAAAACTAAAAGTTATCTAGTTTGGCGCCTCCCTGTGAAAAAAAATAAAAAAAATGTATATATAATTATCTAATTAAATAAGGGTTAACTTGTAACATAACTGTAACAGTTGGGATTAGCAATTCAGAAGGATTTACATTAAAAGATTAAAGCTGTTACATATTATATAAACTAATTTACACGCTTTCATATAGAAACATTAAAATAGTTTAACTTTGCTATAAACAGTACTACAGTTATATAGAACGGAAGTCAATTTTATACAGATGCTTAAGCAATAAAATAGTTTAACTTTGTTATGAACAATACTCCAGTTATATAGAACGGAAGTCAAATAATAGCCTACACTCTCACGCAATACAATACAATATAACTTGTGACATAACTGCAACAGTAGGGGCTAACAATTCAGAGATTTATATTAAATGATTAATAAACTGTTACATATTATACACAGTGAAGTAAGTAAATAATAAATACAAATAAGGGTATTTTAATCTTAAACTTATGGGGTGTAATTACAGGTCACAATTACAAAGTAAATATATTTATCAAATGCAAATATTAATATTACTCCGAATAAATAATTACATATTAACTGAGTGTATGATGTACCGTATACTAAACCTAAATATAATTACTAATTAATTGCACTTTAAGTTGTTTACAAAACACGGAATAGGAGGCATGTTTGTGGGCTCGCGCTTTTTTTGTCGTTTAACTGACCGGGGCGTTAGCTGAACTTGTTTAGGCTGGCTGCCTAACGGTCTCTCGCGAGCTGCGCAGCGGAAAATCTACTTTCCACAGAACACCCACCAAATATTATGGCAGTCACGATTTGTAATGTCTAGATCTCAAACTCGCAGTCTAACTCTTGCTTCACTTTAGTTATATTCTGCGTATCATTCGATATACGGTTTATTTGCGAAGCGAGTTACTTAGTACGTTACACAGCATAACGCAAGTTATCTTGTCTGAAGTACGTCATTGTAGGTTATGATTTGGTTATTTAAATTTCCAGAATATATAGGGAATTTACAAGGTGCGAAAAGTTTACGTGCTAGACGTTTCACATCTGCACGTTTGACTAACTGTGGGAATTGGGTGATTTAAACGGCAAAAATACAAAAGGCCCGTACAAGGTGATAATTACGTACAAAGTAATAAAACGTGAGAGTCGGTAAACTTGAAACGCAAAAAAACGACGTTAAAACACAAAATATTTTAGACATAAATTAAAACAAATATATACTATACGAAATGCTACATGTTTAAGGGATTCACTGATCAGCTTCCACACCTTAATCCCATTATGCAGAATCGGTTTGGTTCCAAAGTTAAGTAGTAAACGAGGGGTGGAAGTATACTGTAGTTTTAGTTTGACGAGTATCATAACAATGCACAGTGTTTATTTTTTTAAACAATAATTGTAAGGGTTGAGGTAAAGTATTATTAAACAATTTATGCATTAATTTACCAACTTCTAAGTCATAGATGTTATTTAACTTTAGTAGGTAAAGCTTCTGATAGAGTGGAGTAACCGAACAACTACGTTGACTGGACGTAATTATTCTTATAATCTTATTATGCAATACATTAAGTGGTTTTAAAACTGTTTTGTTTGCTGCACCCCAGCATATTATAGCATATTGCAAATGTGAGTGAATGAAGCTAAAATATAAAAGGCGCAAAGTACGAATGTCTAGATAACGTCTGATCTTGTAAACAATTCCGCAATATTTAGATATTCTTTTTTTCTAAACATTTTATTTGCTTCATTCCAGTTAAGCTTATCATCTTTATATACTCCCAAATATTTTACCGAATTAACACGCTTTAAGTTGGTTCCGTCCAACACCACTTTAAAATCAGTAGTTGAACAATATTTGAATGGGTTTATTATCATATAGTTAGTTTTTGAATGGTTTAAGAATAGTCTATTATAATGCAACCATTCAGTTACCTTTAGTAGTTCGTTGTTTGTTTTGGTTTCAAGTTCATTCAAACTTTTATTTTTTAAAAATAACACAGTATCATCAGCATATAGTTTAGTTTTAAAGTTGGAAGCACAAGGCAAGTCATTAATATAGAGAAGGAATAATAATGGACCTAAACTTGATCCCTGTGAACCACATGTAATTATACTTGATTCAGATTTCACTGTGTTGACATAGGTATATTGGTACCTATTTATTAAATAGTTTTTAAATAAAAGCAGGGGTGTACCTCATACACCATAAAAATAATTTAGTTTCCCTAACAGTATTTTGGTGGTCCACCGTATCAAAAGCCTTTGATAAATCTAAAAACACGCAACAGCTATAAAATTTATTTTCAGAGTTTAACAGAAGTTGATTATAAACATCACAGACAGCATTCACAGTAGAACATTGCTCACGAAAGCCGTATTGATGTGGGGAAAGTAGATTAAATTTAATTAGATAATCATATAACCGATTATATAGCAACCTTTCGAATAGTTTAGAAAATTGGGATAATAGCGAGATAGGTCGATAATTTGTACATCTATCAGTTGCACCAGTTTTATGAATTGGTATAACTTCTGCTATTTTAAGAACATCAGGAAAAGTACCTGTCTGTATGCAGCTATTAAATATATCTGCAAGTATTGGGGATAGTACACTGGCAGACAGCTTTATCAATTTAGTGGGAATATCACTTTGTTTTACTGCCTTTTTACAGTCTAGATTACTTATCAGGTTATGTATTTCATCAGGTACTATTGGATATAAAAATAATGAAGAACTTGCCCATTTCATGTGCTGTTGGGGAGGGCAGTTTGATTTCGGTTGGAGGAGGCCATAGCTGAACCGATTGTACTAAAAAAAATATTAAACTTATTACTAATTTGAAATGAATCGCTTATTATCTCATTATTTTCACCAATTATTACAGAAGGGCCACATTTACGTTTATTTTTAAAGGTGACTAATTCCCTGATTGTTTCCCATTGTTCAGCAGTATTTTTATTGTAAAGATGAAGACGATTTCTATAATACATAAGTTTAGCTGATGCAATAAGAGGATTTTAGTTTGTTTCGATAAACTTTATACTGGAAAAAGTCATGCTCTGAACCTAGGTTAAGTTTTCTCATTCGCATTATTTTGTGGTACATATGATTTTTAATTTTTATGCTTTTTAGTAACCCCTTAGTTAACCAGGGTTTCTTTTGTAGCTTTAGAATTCGGTTGGATACTGGTCTTAAAAGGGGCATGTTTATTAATTAACTCCTCCAGTTCACAGAGAAGAGATGCCATAATTTTATTTACTGATGGACCATCAATGTTTAGCAAGTTCTGGGGGAATTCCCGAGACACTTGTTGTGTAACTTATCCAAAAAGTTTTCAAATTGGACATGTTCCTAAGATATTGTTTACTAGGTTTAACATGTTGATTTTTTGATTTTATAATAATAAAAGTTGGAAAGTGGTCGCTTATATCAGTAATTAAAATTCCACTAATAATCTCATGCTTGTAATCATTTGTATATATGTGATCTATAGGTGTAGCACTATGGGGTGTTACTCTTGTAGGATTAGTGATTAATGATTTGCAGGCACAACTGCATAATGTATTATAGTAATTGTTGATATTATGGTTAGTAGAGCATTTAATCAGATCTATATTGAAGTCACCACATAAATATAAATTACATTTTGAGGGATTAAGAAAATCTATTAAATTTCTTAAACTAGTTTGAAACAAGCTAAAAATAGCTGAAGGGTGTCTATAGAACACACCAACTATGCAAGATTTATCCATGTTTCTAACTTCAATACACAGGTGTTCACATTGTTCAGGGGAAATACACATAGTTGTATCTAACATAGTGTATGACAAACTTTGTTTAATATATAAACCAACACCTCCAGCGAAGGTTGGTGTATCCGCATGTTCAAAATTATACCTAGGTATATTAATATTTAACATGCCATTACTCATGGAATGTCTTATTTTAGTCTCAGTTACCGCAATTACATCAGGAAGAATGGATGCTTCAAGCAAACATTGATACAATTTATCATATTTTTTTTGTAAACTCCTTACATTTACATGAATAATACAAAAGTCATTATTTCGATTCAATTCAGTCATCTTATCAACTGTGTAATATTCACTACTTCTTATCGATTCAATGGTTTCATTTTCTACATAAGAATTTGCTAATGTCATTTTTAATGCACTGGAAATAGTCACTGTACATTGCATGACTTGATATAGTTTCAATAAATGTATTCTGAGCTATGGCTTGAAAAGGTACATTTTCCTCCATGCAAACCGGACAAAAGTATGGAAGCTGATCAGTGGCAAAATTGGCAAGATCATGCTCATTGATATTTAAACATTTTGCATGTAGCCAGTAATTGCAAATATCACATGCAATACTATTCTGGTTGGATTTACAAGGTAAGTTACATATTCTACACGGATATTTTACAGTCATTTAAAGTATAAGTATACACAGAGCAGAACAATACTTATATAACTTTTAAGTTGTTTTTAGTAGTGGTACTTGTTTTAATAGATGTTGCAGGTATTTGTCACTTTTGATACAAATCGTTGAGCTCCCATCATCTTCTTTTATCAAGGTTGTTCCATTTCTTGTCCAGATGTATCTTATTTTGTTTGCTTTACAGTATGTTCTACATTTCATGAATCTGTCTTTGTTACTCTTGGTTAGGCTTTCATTAATATATATTCTTGCTTGGCCGGTGGGTAAATTTTTATTGACTTGTCTTAGTTTGGACCGGTTACCATATATGTTGTCTCGTACCTTCCGACTTAAAAATTTTGAAATGATAGGTGGTCGTGGTCGGTCATGTGATGGCTTAGCCAATCTATGAGAGACACTTATTTCACTCTTGTTGATGGACAAGCCAAGTTTCCTTACAGTGGCAACTACCAGATCATCAGTTGACTCATCAGCATGTGAACTTATCCCATGAAACTCTAAGCATTCACGTCTTCCATATTGTTCCAGTGCATCAATCGTATTGGAATTTTCAAGAGACTTCGTTCTCTTAAATTTCCATTTTCATTTTTCAGCTTTTTTAGCTGTTTATTATTGTCAGAAATTTTGATTTTTATTTCTTCATATCTGGCTTCAAAAAACTGTTGACTGGCTTTTATTTCTTGAAGATCATTTATTACAGTGAGAAATCTCGCTTCACTTGATTGTTGGAAATCGTTCAGTTTTTCAAGCAGAACGAGTTCCACACTGCTTGTCAAAGCACTAGTTGATCGTTTGCCAGTCTTCTCTTTGCCCGAGTTACCAGCAGTATTATTATTCATTTTTTTACTAAGATCAATCTTATTCATTAAATTTAACATCAGCGTGAAATCTTATTCAAATAGAATAACTAGTATTTCCCTAGGTAATTTTTTTATTTCTTTAAAGAGTTAAATCAGTCCCTAACACACTTTATTTTCACCAAATATGATTCAAATTAGAGCAGCCGTTCAAGCGCTATGCCACAAAGAGCTAAATTTTTTATAAAAAATACCGTTTTGGTTTTTAACCTCCCAGGGGAATTCCCCTTGATTTATTACCCAAAATTTTGGTTTCTGCATATCTAGATCATGTTGGCTAATGAGTGACTAAGTTTCATTACGATTCGATTATTTTTTCTGGTAGATGTCGGGGCGCCATGCCATTCCAGTCAAACCTTTGACGAAAAAAAAGAAAAAAAAAACTGACAAAAACAATATGTGTCCTATTTTTTCCAAATGGGACCCATAATTATAACACCGGTACCAATGATATCTTTCCGATATAAAGTGAGTCTCACAAATTCCAGCCCTTTATAAACGTGTATAATAAATTTTATAACACTAACATCTTTCTTTCTGCACATAACTTTCATTGTAGGCTACTACTTACTACAACATTATTAAGCTGGGCTGTTTTAGGCACAATGTGGAGGTAGAGCAGAACTGAAAATATACCTAGGCAAAAATAGTTACTAACAATATAATGTACCGGCATACTTACGATTTGTTTTTCAGCATGTCTTTAATATCATCGCCAGCTGCTACATATCTCATTGAAAGCAAAATGTTAGTCAAAACAATTCGATCAGCTTAGCCTGGCTAGATTCTGGTCGATATAGTGTGAATATTATTGGGCACCTAACTGATTTTTACTCGGCAAACTTCCGCGACCACTTACATCTAGAAACGACACAGTGGAATGGCATTTTTTTTTTCAAACAAAGCGTTACCCTTCTATCTTTAAGTTAGTATTCTATGCTGTTAGATGATGCTGTTAAATGAGAGCGTCTGCGGTGCCGAATGGCGAAAGCATATACAGCCTGTCAATTAAAAATTATGAAAAATGCAAAATTAGGATAATTTTCAACATATAAACTACTGGTCAATACTGTTTCAGTCCAACCCGATATTATATTGTGTTTGACCGTCAGGATTAACGGCCAGTCTAGATTCTTTCTTGTGGGCGACCTGCACTCCACCCAGAATCGCACTAGGGTTGCGTTGATTTCTATTAACGCAAATGTCCGTCTTTAATCAGTCTAAACGCGCAATTCTTTTACTTTCTTTAATGGCGGTTTTCTATAAATAAAATAAATACAATCAAAATATCGTCAGTAAATCAGTTCATAAAAGAATAACATGGAACTTACGCACTGATTAGCTTGCAGGTAAGTAACGCAAGATTCGGTAGCAAATATCATTAAGGTTTAGTATAAAGCGTTTCGGTACTAACAAATTCAGTGGTTCGGTATAAACACAATAAAAGGAAAAAACGAGAAAACAAGGCAACGAATAAAGGCGTGTTCTGACGTCACGACCTTGTGGGAATGCCTGATCTGATATCAGGGGCAATCAGGACGGTGCACCAACAGCATCAAATGATATAAACTTAAAGCGATATAAAGATGTTACAGCCAGAGTTAAGGGTTAGGGTTGGGGGTTAGTGTAGAGGTTCAGACTATAGGTTTAGAGTAGAGGGTCGGGGTTAGGGTCAGGGTAAGAGTCCGAGTTAGGGTTAGACCACACCGCCAACTCTCGAACAGTAAATTAAAGGAGAAAGAAGCCACGCAAGAAAAAATGGACAACCTTCTCCTTGTAGAGTAAATTTCGATGTCCGGATATCTGAAACAATAATGTCTTGGCAGTATGGCTGTCAATATGCTTCAAGACAATGAAGAAATAGAAAGATAGATACAATAGATAGAATAGATAAAAACAGGTTAGGGTAGAGGGTAAAATCAGATGGTGGAAAAATATTAATATAATAATGTTTTAAACATTTGTAAGTTGTCCATATATTGGAACAAAATTTCCAAAAGAATGTGCCTGGTTCAGCAAATCGCTAGCTGTACGTTTACGAGGCAGCAATAAAACAAATATTTACCAATTCCGCTGCAGAGCTAAATAAATATTGAAACAAGTGAAAAACCAACGATATTAATTTCTCTTAGGGAAACTTAATGGTTCTCCTTTAGTTGCCAGCCAAGCTAGTGACGATTATTTAGCTTCATGTCGTTTCTAAACCACTCAGTTGATCCTAGAAGATAAAGTTTGTAGACGTAGTGAGATGTGACATATATATCGTGCTTTATAGAGTCTTCTCTTATTTTAGATAAGGATTGCAAGGATGATGATTAATAAATTATAAATTCTATTTAAATAAACCTGTCCTAAAATCTGAAAACTGATAAAAGTAAATGGCTATCCCTGAAAGCTCAAGTCCAATGGTCACGAAAGAAAAGCACAACAAAATCACCATTGAGCTGCGAAAAGAGTGGGCCAGAGCAAATGCTGAAAATACGAGATAAAAGTGATGCTTCACAACATGTATTACAAGATGGATGCCCTGGAACAATATGGGCGGAGAGAAATCCAAGTATTTATGGTGTACCAGAGTCAGCCAAAATTTTGATAATGACAAAAGCATTTTACCCTAGATAGCTCATGAATTAAACGCTCCCTTAAACATGGATGGATTATGCATAACATATTTATTCACTAAAACATGGAGGTGTGTGACATGGACCAGTTATAGTACGATTCATTTCATATAGGAAGATAACTGTGGAGTATTGCTGGACTCGAACAAACTTTATATACAAAGCACTCACCCGACTTACTATATGCGAAGTACTCACCTCACCTACTACTTTACTTTATCAAACGCATGACACATGGAAACCAAGATTATGAAGCAATGCACATATAACACGGTAACATAATTATAACATACAGGAAGAGGTATGTGACATTGAAGCCAGGATGATTTATTTCGATTAGACTTAGAATTGAGTGGCATTTATTAAATGGCTATCAATTATCCGTAATTAATTAGTCTAAATAATCTGTATCTATTTGTCCATATTGCTTGCTTATACTGGTACTACTATATAATTATCGATTGCTATTATATTGAATAACCAGAATAGCTTAGCATGTAATGTATGTGACTATTGGAATCATTCAAAATTTCTTGTCGTATGTGACAGACAGTTGAAAAGGCTCTTAGTGTCTTTTATTTCTATTGCCCTTGTGTATTAAAGCAATTCTGCCCTTTTATTCCATATTCAATCAATTTTACTATACTATGATGATAACACGACATATAACAGTTTTATCAACTCAATAAATATACCTTCATGTGTACGTGGAATGTATATCAACCTTGATAAATACTAATATTTAAATTAGGTACCGTATATACTCGCCGATAGGTCGCACCACCGCATGGGTCGCACTATTAGTTTTGTGTTAAAAAGTTCAAATTAGAGTTGACTTGCACATAAGTCGCACTGAAAATCCAGGGATTTAAAAAGCCCTTTCCCAACATTTTTGCAAAGATAACTTCCCATTTTGTTTGTCTGCAGGGCTTAATATAATCAAAATATGCTTATCGACGTTATAGTCCAAATAAAGTTTTATTAACGTTATAAAAAATATTTTAGAAACATTCTGTTCGCTCTTTTGTCCATTGTTATATACGGTTAGCAAAGTCAACTACCGTACATACTCGCGGATAGGTCGCAATTTTTCCTTGCGACCAATCCATTTGACATACGTACAAATCGCTTCCGGCTAATAAGCCGATTTTTAGAACCTACGTTTTCGACCTAATTTTCTGGGGCCTGAACCCAGTCGATTAATGGATTCTATTAAACTGAACAAACGTAAGAATCATATACAACATAATGCAATAGCTCTGGTAACTCGACGGTGGGCGCGAGGTAATCTGACGATTGCCCATGTGTTACTTGTTTTTTCCACTCACGGATAAATATGAATATCCTTTCTTATCCTTTCACTGGATTAACTGTTGAAAGACTGATGCTGTACAGCTGTATGCGTATTTACAGATTTTTTATTTAGTTTTTATTAACATAATTTTTTTTGTTTCCTGCCATAGTTTTCCAATAAAACATGTGCCTAATTATATGTTTACAAATAAATGCTGCCATTTTGTTCACAAAACTATTGCAATTAACCAGCAAATACAACTGTGACTGTTACTTGATATAACGGTACCTAAATTATCACTGTTAACCTTGATATCTTGTGTTCAATTTAAGGAGGCATCAAGACTAGTTGACTCTTGGGTTTTATCGGTGTCTCCTTGACTTTTAAGTTAGAAAAATTTCATTCTATTAATTTCAAGTTACTGCCTTTCCTATGTGCATATAGTGGTGTTTCAAAGTCTAGAAATAAAATATATTTAATTAAATTATTAAAACCACAACCATTATACAAGATACCGGAATCCCGGCCTAATATGTACATTACAAACGGTTTAGCATATAAAACAATATTAATATATTAACGATTACTGGTATATGAATTCAGGTTTTAAGGTTTCTAATCTATTCCTTGATTAAGTCAAGTACTGTGTTGTGTTCAGTAATATAGAAGCTGCAATCAAATGGACAAAAAGGTATATAAATTATTATAAGACGTATATAGATATTATTTAGTTAAAAATTCCTTTTTTATACACAGAGAATTTATTATTTAACAAAATGGCATGAATAAAGAGAATAAAAATAACTAAAATTTAATTTTATAATTGTTTTATAATCAGCTTTTGAAGATATATATTGAAATTATTTTTTCACAATTCACAGTTTTTGCTTAAATTCCTTAATATCCCATACATATGTGTTTATTCAAATATATTCCTTATAATTAATTATTTTTATTTTATCGCTTCACGTTGAATATTGTTCTTTCTTAGAGCAGTATAAGTTGGTTGATTGGTTTAGTTTAATGATAGAATAGTAAATGAGTTTTAATGTAATAGAAACTTAACAAAATTTACATTGGAGTTTCATAATCGGCTATTTTACAACTAATGTCAAGTTACCGATTGTTAAAACAGAATTTCATTTTATAATGATAAGCTTTATGTTATTGCACAGCTGCAGTACTTTGTTATGGTTCACTGATGTGTCATGGTTCATTGATTTTTATAACATTTTTGTTTCCTTGGCCATGGTTTGTAAGTTTTAATTTGTCACTTTTGAGTTCGGCACCGACAAAGAAAGAAATCAGTTTTTAATAATATAATAAAGGAGTGATAGTTTAAAGAATTACCGGACGCGCAATTGTTAAAGTAATATTTTGTTTCATGTTCATAGTGTCTAACATATAGTTATGGGTCCCATTTGGAAAATTTTTTTCGTCAAAGGTTTGACAGGCATGGCATGGCGCCCCGACATCTACCAGAAGGAATAATCGAATCGTAATGAAAATAAGCCTTTCGCTAGACAACATGGTCTAGATATGCAGAAACCAAAATTTTGGGTGATTAATCCAGGGGAATTCCCCTGGTAGGTTAAAAACCAAAACGGTATTTTTTATGAAAAATTTAGCGTTTTGTGGCATAGCGCTTGAACGGCTACTCCAATTTCAATCAGATTTGGTGGAATGTAAGTGCATTAGGCACTGATTTAACATTTGGAAAAAATAAAAAAAATTACCTAGGAAAACACCCTAAAAAATAAGATTTTGTACTCAAATCATAATTGTGACAGGCATACCATGTCGCCCCGACATCTACCAGAAGGAGTAATGAAATATCAATGAAAATTTGACATTTTTTAGACAACATGGTCTAGATATGCAG
Organism: Ciona savignyi; assembly: GCA_000149265.1. Lineage (NCBI taxonomy): Eukaryota > Metazoa > Chordata > Ascidiacea > Phlebobranchia > Cionidae > Ciona > Ciona savignyi. The sequence goes on from CH002503.1 coordinate 59,583, forward strand.
AAACTAATATTTTGGGTGATAAACTCAGGGGACTTACCCTGGGGCGTTAAAAACCAAAACGGTATTTTTTTCTAAAAAAATAGCCTTTTTTGGTCATAGCGCTTAAACGGATGCTACAATTTGAATCAAATTTGGTGGAATGTAAGTGCATTAGTCACTGATTATACGCTTAAAAAACATAAAAAAATTACTTGGGGAAATACCCTAAAAAATAAGATTTTGTTCTCAAATCATGATTGTGACAGGCACGCCATGTCGCCCCGACATCAACCAACAGAAGTAATGGAATCGCAATGAAAATTTGACATTTGTAAGAGAACATGGTCTAGATATGCAGAAACTAAAATTTTGGGTGATAAATCTAGGGAAATTCCCCTTAGACCTTAAAAACCAAAACGCTATTTTTTTCTAAAAAATATACTTTTTTGGGCATAGCGCCTGAACGGCTGTTACAATTTAAATTAGATTTGGTGGAATGTAAGTGCATTAGTATAGTCATTGATTTAACACTTGAAAGAAATAATAAAAAAACCAAGGGAACTACCCAAAAAATAGGATATGTTCTTAAAATCATGATGACAAGAATGCCATGTCGCCTCGACATCTACCAGAAGGAATAATAAAATCGCAATGAAAATTGGACATTTGTAAGACAACATGGTCTATATATGCAGAAGCCAAAATTTTGGGTAATGAATCTTGGGGAATTCCCCTCAGACGTTAAACACCAAAACGTTTTTTTTTCTAATAAATTAGATTTTGTAGCCATAGCGCTTGAACGGCTGCTCTAATTTTATTAAAATTCGGTAAAATGTTAAAATATTAGAAACTCTGTTCCAATTAAAAAAAATGAAAACATTTACTTATAGGTTAATTTCCATGAAAACGAAGATATGTTTCTGAATTGTGATTGTGACAGGCATGCCATAGCCTATTGCACCGACATCTCCAACAAGAAGTCGACAAATCAGATTAAAACTTTAAGAATTGTTACATAGCATGACTTACTTATGTAAAAACAAAAACTTATCTACTAAACCCAGGGGAATTTCCTGAAACAATGAAAAACTAAATCGGGCTGTTTTGGGAATTTAGCTTACTTTCACTAGCGCTTGAAAAGAAGCTATAATTTAAAACATTTTTGTTGAAATGTTCGTAAATTTAAGACGTTTGTTCTTTATTTAACTAAACATGGAAAATAAGTTTGGTATGTTAACTATGGGACCCATGCGTTTATGCTTGCAGAAACAAAAACTATATACTCGGTGCATAAAATACAAATTGTGGTTAGGGACCCTGTAGCATGAATATAGGTTATACAACATGTGTTTTACAAATAGTGATGGTTAACACGTGGTTGACACTCTCTAGTTATGTTTTATTGGTTACCGCAAACCACTTATAGAGTGAATGTGTGCCGCCGTAATATTTTTTATATTCCATTGTATTATGGTGTTATCAACCTTGATCATTCCTCTTTAATTATGGGTCCCATTTGAAAAAAATGGGACACATATTGTTTTTGTCCGTTTTTTTTCCTTTTTTTTTTTTCTTTGTCAAACGCTTGACAAGCATGGCATGGCGCCCCGACATCTACCAGAAGGAATAATGGAATCGCAATGAAACTTGGTGAATTTTTAGACAACCTGGCCTAGATATGCAGAAACCAAAATTTTGGGTAATAAATTTAGGGGAATTCTCCTTGGACGTTAAAAACCAAAACGGTCATTTTTTGTAAAAAATAGCTTTTTAGGCCATAGCGCTTGAACGGCTCCTCCAATTTGAATCAAATTTGGTGAAATGTTGGTGCACTAGTCACTGATTTAACACTTAAAAGAAATAAAAAAATTACCTCGGGAAATACCCTAAAAATTAAACTTTTGCTATTAAATGATAATTGTGACAGGCATGCTATGGCGCCCCGACATCTACCAGAAGGAATAATGGAATCGCAATGAAACTTGGTGATTTTTTAGACAACATGGCCTAGATATGCAGAAACCAAAATTTTGGGTAATAAATTTAGGGGGAATTCCCCTTAGACGTTAAAAACCAAAACGGTCATTTTTTTCTAAAAAAATTGCTTTTTAGGCCATAGCGCTTGAACGGCTACTCCAATTTGAATCAAATTTGGTGGAATGTTAGTGCACTAGTCACTGATTTAACACTTAAAAGAAATAAAAATAATTACTCAGGGAAATACCCTAAAAATCGGATTTTGTTCTCTAATTATGATTGTGACAAGCATGCCATGTTGCCGCAAAAGGAGTAATGAAATCGCAATAAAAATTTGACATTTGTAACAGAACATGGTCTAGATAAGCAGAAACCAAAATTTTGGGTAATGAATCAAGGGAAATTCCCCTGAGACGGTAAAAACCAAAACATTTTTTTTCTAAAAAACTAGATTTTTTGGGCATAGCGCTTGAACGGCTGCTCTAAATTTGATCAGATTTGGTTAAATGTTAGACCATTAGACAATTTAGGCCAATTAAAAGAAAGAAAACATTTGCTTAAAGTAATTCCCCCCAAAACGAAGATATGTTCCTGAATTATGATTGTGACAGGCATGCCATATCGCACTGACATCTCCAACAAGGAGTCGACAAATCACATTAAAACTTTAAGAATTGTTACATAACATGGCCAACATATGTAAAAACAGAAACTCATCTACTAAACCTAGGGGAATTTCCTTTATTTCATTACAGCGCTTAAAAAGGTTTAATTTAAAAC
>CH002503.1:62691-82397 GCA_000149265.1 Ciona savignyi
AACAAACTACATACTCAGTGTATGAAATACAAATTGTGGTTAGGGACCCTGTAGCATGAATATATGGCATAAAAAATGTGTTTTACAAATTGTGGTGGTTAAACACGTGGTTGACACTCTCTAGTTTTATATTCAATATGGATGTTATATATGGGTTTCATTTTTTCACTATCAAATTTTTAGTCTTTTTATATTATTGTGGGCTTTTCATGGATATGTCAACTAATACATTTTTTATTAGTGTCATTTATCATTTACATATTAGCACTCCCTAATAAACAGAACAACGTATATCTACTTTATCCTAATCATGGCTGTCTTGAGTGAATTTTCTAGAAACCGTATGTGTAGGCATAGGCGCCAAGTTTTTCAAAAGTCTGGGAGTGCGGCCAAGAAATTGAACATGTTGGCTCTTCATTTATACCTTACGTAACCTAAACAGTGTTTGCAATCTTATCCGATAGCTTATAATGCATGCGTGGTTGACCCTGTAAATAATTGTGTAAGTACGTTGCCGTAAATTAAACTGGTTACGGGTTAAATGTCTTCTATTCGTACGGTTAAACTTTGATGCGCCTTTCGTTATAAAAGTTTAGCTGCAATGCTGGACCTCACGTGATGCCCACCGCAGCTGATGTCGGTATATTTGCTTTGTTTAAAATAAAAAGTTGGATTGAGCAAGATAACACTTGCGCTTAAAATTATCGTTGTTTAAATTAACCTACCGTACGCCATTAAATTCAATAAAATTCTTTTGTCGAAAAATAGGTTTACATTGAAATTAAAGCGTTTTCGCGAATTCCTTTATTAACAATCAGTGTACAATCAACCCAAGAAATAATGACGTTCCGCATCGGACAGTAACAGGACCTGTTAAAAATCGTGTGAACGCGTACACACTAACACTTGGAGTATTAGACAAACTTGTATAACAATCACCAACAGCTCAAATCGATAAACCAGGAAATTTACTTGGACAAAGAAAAAGTATTTCGGCCAACGGTGGCATAAGAGAAGCTAAGGTATGAAGTAAGCGAGTGCAGCGCTTAACGGTAAGGCTTAGGGGCTCCATCCACACACATATAGCGTTTTGCGCAATCCTTTGCGTTTCCCGCGTCTCGTCATCCTTCTCGTCAGGCGTTGCGTTTTAGAGAGACGCGAGACCATGCACACACACTCGCGTTCATGATGACGTATTGCGTCAAAACATTCCCACGTGGTTTTGTTTACTTGCGATTAGAACGATTGTATTCACGAGTAGAAAACGAATTAAGAAATATAAAATGTCCAATCTATTCACTTTATTGTGACATGTTTCTGGACATATAACCACTCTTCCTTTTTACTAATGTTCTTTTCATATATTTTACACCATTTTCATATTACAAACAACTTACTTCATATTTATTTTAATTGCACAATTTCAAACAAAGAAAGAGCAATACAGTGCAATAAAATGAAAAATTATCTATCACAGTTAGCTATGAACCGTATATGACTGAAGACATATAAGAACACTAAAAAGAGGAACATATGAATAAAAAATACTATATACAACTAACTGAATGCTATCCAACTCATTGGTACCAAATGACAAATTTGCATTTACAATTCCTGGTATGTTCAATATAAAAGTTTGGGCTGTTGCTGTGTGCAGGCCGCAGCGATTCAACAGGAGAATGCTATTCTGAATCCATTGTTGGGATGATGGATGGTTGTTTCTGTTGGGGTGTTTAGTGGTGTATATAGTAGCATCAGTTAAAACCGGTAGATGTGTTCCAATAAAATAAACTCTGTAAAACAGAATGTGGAATTATAAGTTGCAAATGTGCTATGGCCTAATGTCGCTTGACCCAGCGATTTGAAACTTTCCATGTTGGTTGCTCTTGAATGTTACCAGCAAACAACAGACTGTCTTAATGTCTCGGTAACAAACAAAACAACAATGTATGCAAGTGTAGGATAGAAAGTATATCCATGTCTACTTTAGGGTAGTAAATTGACACAAAATGGGCCGACAGTCAGTTTACCAGAACTATCCCTGTGTTGTGGGCCTGTTAGCTACTACTTTACCAGTATACTAGTTAAACCTAATAAACGATTGGTACCTACCCGTACTTGGTTCAGGGGCAATGTGGGTTAACTACCTTGTTCAATGGAAACATGCTTCATATATAAAATATATTAACCGATACCGGTACTTACAATCGGTGATAGAGATGATCTTGCAAAAATGACATATTTTCATAATGTTCCCCCAAGTTGAACATGCTGCCGCACCGAATCCGCTCACTTTTCATACTTTTTCACTTTCTCTCTGAAAAATCTATCCCTTAAATTTCTCCATCTCATCATACATGTTTCTGCTAATAAAGGTTCAACACCAAATTCAACAAACATTGTATTTCAATTCACATAAAATCAACATTCATAGATTTAAAAAAAATTTTAATTCACATAAAATGAACACACAATGAACTACCGGTACCGTACCTGGTTTTCCTATTTGGCCACTAATGTAAGTCCAGATATTTTATGATATTTTCCTTTCTCATCACATCCTTAGATTACTGATTCTTTAAATCATACAGATGTGGACTTCCATGTACCAAGTTAATTAGTAACTCATTAAAACCTGTTTTTGACATTTTCAGATCTATGTCATACACAAATTGTGCTAAAACTTAGTTTTAAAAACATTTAAAACCAACTAAACAAATAATTGCTATAATTCTGTACTTAAATAATACTTATTTTCTGGTCTACCTGTTATTTTTTTTTACAATAATCAACTTAAAACAGTGTCTCTTTCATTTTCCTCCCTATTGCGTCTTGCGCTAAAGTTAAAACATTTTTAACTCTGACGTTTGACGCTATTGGTGCCACTTCTCTCGACTTGCGTTTGTCTGGCGCAAGGAGTTTTACGGCAGACGTGAGGTTTTGACGCAAAACGCTATATGTGTATGGAGCCCTTTAGTTTGTGCACTTCTACGTAAACAGGATTAACGATTTTTAATAAATTCCCAAGAACATTGAGAAAGATGTGTAGCAGCCAGGTGGTTTTAGCGGGTTTTAACCGAGTAAAAGAAGGGGTAGCATAGGTGAAGTATTTTATTGGGTATTTACGCAAGGTGCAGCAAGGAAGAGCGCTGTACACAGGGCATAGCTTAAGTAGATACACAGGTAAAGATATGAGAGAGCAGCTAGTCTAAGGGAAGACTAATCAAAAAGCTCTCTGATAATACGAAATCTCATACAGTTTATATAAGACACATAACAGGAAACACATGTTTCTATACACGAGGCGTGGACGCTGTTAATCAGAAAACTCGCGGGAAATAATTCATCGACTGAAATGTCGAAAACAGGAAATTAATCGCGACTTCCAATGCACAAAATATGGACACATGATGGCATGGCGCGACCTAGTTGTTAAAATATATAATAATACAATTATAAACGTGTGGGATTCCCACAGATGTAAACAGAAAAAGATTTCATGAGACTAAATGAGGTCTGGCACTTGCCTATAGGTTCTAACTTTTTTTCCTTATATTTTTTAACAAAAGTATAGGTGCGACCAATCTACCAGACAAAAGTGAAAATCGCCACCAAGTCGAAACAAAACTAAAAATTTTCGGCTATTGCAAGTTATTTATGAAAATCGTATGGTTTGCGCTTACGTATACATGCACTTATTATTGCCCACAGTCTTCAAGTTAGCAGATGCCTCGCACCCGTGCATGATCCGATTTAAACACGAAGAGAAAAAAAATTGCTATAATTAATGACTTGTATTAAAACTTCGGTTTATTGTTGATTTGTTGGCAATCGAATTGGAGTGAAAACGACAAATTGCTAAATCTAAATAGGGATGCACAAACTAGAATATCTTGGTATTGGTATTATGCTCTTTTTACATTTCTTGAGAAATAGACACATTATTTAAGTTTAGTCCATTGCATTTTATGAAAGGAAAGGGATCAAAGGCAGCAAAAATTCAGTTAAAGCACTTGCTGCAATGCAGGACATTAGGAGCTTCCAGGTGTTTCCTACTTAGTTTAGACCTTAGTTTCGTTGCAGTGGAGTCCAGCACTCGAGAATAACTGCTCAGATGATGCTGATGAAGCTGGGATGGCCAAGTATTTTGTTGCAAGTTCCTTTAACAGCGGAAAATCTGTTGTCTTATTTGACCACCATTTGAGGACATTAATGGGCTCATTGCATGGTTTTCCTTTTAAAAAGCATGAAATTTCTTTAAGTCCTCCTTCATATACGAAGTCGTTATCACTGGAGTATGCTGTCTCCATGCCCAAAGCAATTAAATTTGCCATTTCATCCGTTCCAGATGCTGACCTATCCTCTTGCAATGTAACTGGGTGAAGGTGTTCTTCCATAGACACTATCTCACTCTCTATCGCTGCCTTACCCAGAAAAGGCAGAGTGCCTTAACTATAAAATTATACAAATGAAATGAAACATAATTTCTTACGTTTAACTTTCTTACTGTCAGTCTTGTAGCATATCGTATACCAATATTAGATTATATTATTCCATGTTCAAAATATTTTTATGTTTTAAACGTCGCTTTTTGTGTTTGATGTTTTTCTCGCGTGTTTTATTACTTTTTACGTAAATATCACCTTGTACGGCCCTTTGTATTTCCTCTGGTTTAAATTATTAACATAGTTTTCCCACCTAATTCCCCACAGTTAGTCAAACGTGCAGATGTGAAACGTCTCGCACGTAAACTTCTCGCACCTTGTAAATTCCCTATATATTCTGGAAATTTAAATAACATAATATAACCTACCTCAATCTAAGTAACTTGCGCCAGACTATATAATTCGCATTTAGAATAAGTAACCTGCATCTCAAGTATTTAAAGACGTAAAATACAATTATACTGAACAAGGAATCAGATTTTGGAATTGAGAAGAGATTAAGCAACGAAGAAATATTGGCCACTATAATTATTAGTGTGCGTTCTGTGGAGAGTAGACTTTCCGCTGCGCAGCTCGCGAAAGACCGTTAGGCAGCAAGAAGAAGCAAGATCAGACAACGCCTTGGTCAGTTAAACTACAAAAGAAAGCCCGAGCCCATAGTCTCTCTTCTATTCATTTGTACTTTGCATTTATGAATTTTCCTTATTGAAATATTCTTACCTGTACACTACGAATTCTTGTAAAAAAATTGGACTTGTATGCTGGATGCAGCCAAGTGGCCTTGTCATCATGTACACGGGTTTCAAATGCATTTGTTGATATTTACAGTGTCTACATATTACTTTGTTCGCGTTATCATGGTCACTAAAATGCTCCCGAACTACAGATGTCCTAGGCATCTTTTTTTGTAGGTCGGTACCAAAATATACAAAGCTTTCTAAACGATACTTTCTCTAACTTTATAGCGACGCTGGAAACACTTACACCCGAGATAGCTGCATCCCTAATTTTAAAATGTAATATGTTTATTCTTCCTGGCTGTGGTTACGGTGCTTCAAAAAGAAAAAGTTTTTTTTTGTCTTTCTTGATGACTCGTGTGAACCAGGGCGGCCATGATTGGCATAAAAGAGAAGACCGTTATTATGTTTATTAAGAATCGTTGGCCTTTCCGCGCTGGCCGGAAGACAAAAAGCTCTACCACAGCTAAAAAAACACATTGTTGGACAGTGGACGTAATGCAATTCTTCTCTGCTGACTTAAAAGTTTAAATGAATTTTGGACGACAAGTTTAATTTGATGACCCGCACAATGAACGTAAAATCATCTGTGTTCTTGATCTCGCATTGCGCTATCTGACCTAATTACGCAATCACAAAAGTAACGCGAATCACAAATACCGCGTCGTTTATCTTCTCGCATTTGGGCTTGCTAGTTTAATTCACAGAAGCGAAAAATAACCAATATTTGACCGGAGAATAATGCAATATTCGGACGAAACCGAATAGTAACTCTTTCACTCCCGGCCAAATGCATTAATTTAAACATGCTGTCCCGCAGTGTTTTTTACAATTTTTGGTCATTTTCAAATTAGCACAGTTTATCACAAATTTATGCTATGACTTAATATTTAGTATGGTTGGAAAGATAATTTATCCCTCTTTTAAACAAACCGCACACCTAGAATCTACCTCCAATAAAGAATATATTATGTAAACTTTAGTGAACACCACTTTTCATGTAAAGAAAATTCTGCTCGACTTTAAAAATTTTGAGGTGCACTGACAAACGAAATACTCACTAATTATTGGTATGCCCAAATGATATGAAAATTGGAATGTAGATTGTCTAATACAGGGGTTCTTAAACTGGGGGGCGCGCCCCCCCTTGGGGGCGTGGAAGATTCTCAAGGGGGGCGCGAGCGTGACAGTGACATATTGCAGGGTTCGAATTAACGAGTTTGAAACGATTCGCGAAATGCGTGGGATACGAGAAAATCGTTTTCGCGCTTTAGCTATGTTAAATTGCCTTAGAATGCGGTTTCAGAACCTCTCAAACTAATCTTTAAAGCCAGAAAGATTATTCATTAAGCAAACAGTACAGTTATTAAGTAGTAATGATAAACTACAATAAACGTATCGTGAGTTAATGCGTGTAGGATAGGACGAATATCGACGAAACAAAGCCTTTGAAACGAGTAATCTTACTTAAAGCACCATATAACCTTATTATAAAGAGGTGTGTCGCATCTCCGCCAATCATAAATAAAGGAATCGTGGTATATTAACGCATAATGGCTATTGTTGCGTTGTGATAGAAATGCTTATTATTTGTCAATAATGCAAAGTAAAAGCAAGGTAAATAAATTTAATAGTAATTCCATTGTTAAATGTTATGTTGAAGGCAAAATATGTTATATTGTGTTGATGATTTATTATTAAAAGTGCGCGAAATCAGTAACGGTAATTTATATTTTCGCGATTTTGTTAAATTTTGTAATTCGCGAACTTGAAAAAACGGTTCGCGAACCCATGCATCCTTTACACTAAGCAGGGTTATGGCAAATAAATTTCGTAATTTTGATTTTTGAGTAGGGGAGGCGTGAGCATGAATCACAAATCTCAAGGGGGGAGCGACTGAAAAAGTTTAAGAACCACTGGTCTAATAGTTTTTGTACTCAGGAAAATTTGAACTGTATTTGTATCTTCAGTAGTTTTTTTACTATTCCTAATTGAAATTTCCCTTTATTCTAACTATATTATGAAAAATTGAAACAAAACGCATCGAAGTTTTTAGTTTTGTAGAACTAAAATAGTAAAAAGTATAAAAAAGAACAGTAAAGGAAGTGTAAAAAGGGCATACAAAAGCAAACAAACACAAATACTATATCCAATATTCTTCAAAGCAGGGCACACCGAACTAGCTAGTCTCGCCGCCTTTTTCTTTATCGTGCGCTCAGCAGGCACAGCTGGATTCATGCTTTGGTGAACACGAAGCATAACCGCCTGCTGCGAAAACGTCACCAACGTTCTCCTTTTTATCTCAACGGCACGAAATTCACAGAGAATGTAGAGAAAGACATGCTTGACAAAAAGGGCTTCTCCGCAAGTTAACGCGACTCTCATTGGCTGAGTTAGTCACTTACTTGTAAATTCGTGTAAAATCGATAGAAATAAGAGGCGAAGCCTTGAAAAAGAAAGGCTATCACTCCTCGCATTTTTCATATTTTTCCACGAAAATTACAGAGAATAAAATATAGGGTTTCCTTGATCGAATGAGCCATAGCTGAGGTCTCTACCATTACGCATTGCGCAGAAATCGTTTTTTAGATTTGCACCCATTTATGTGCAACGCGGGATACCATGTTTTCCCACCAACTCGCGATATATGGCGAGTTGGGACGGAAAGAGGTAAAATAGGGTCGCTAACCGGCTCGGGTTCGTCCTATCACTATCCGTGCGAAACATTTCGAAATCCACAATTATTATTTTTTAAATAAAAACGCCATTTGCGCAAGAAGTGTGGCACTCCCAGTGGTAAACATAGGGAGTGCCTGGCACTCCCCGCACCCCCGTACTTGGCGCCAATGATTGTAGGTCTAATTCCTAAACTCAACATGTGCAATATGGAAGTGATTCAATGTAATATATAACCAACCAGTACTATACATTTCTACAATCCGTACAGTTCGGACCAGTTTCGTCGGCTTATCTATGTATTTTTACTTCCTGGTTTTAAAACGTATTAGAATAAAATAATCAATATACGACCAAATTAATAACTTGAATATTGCGTATCCATAGGAGTTGTTTGAAGTTGTTGAACGGGGCGAACAGGATCGTTCTGTATTTCAAACGTCATGGATAGTGGAACCACATGATCGACCTGAATATGTGAAGCAAATGCTACAAATGCAACCCGGGAAGGTTCGGATAAAATGTGATTTTGGAATGAATTTTATGTCGATTTCTATTGTGTTCAACAAGTGGTGTATTGTGGTGGGATGATGTCTTTAAATATTTTGGTTTGTAATGGAATGTTTCATTGTTAATTGTAGTATTGAGTAAGGTTTATAAATACACTCCCAAGCAAGCAGGTTGGATGCTCGAAATATACATCTTCAGTTTAAAGTATCTGTTGTTAAAAAGTAAAAACTAAATTAAATATGATGTGTAGCATAAAACCAGTGTAGGTAACAATGTTAGTATGGTAGCACTTTAGACTATTAAGGTCAAATTAAGGACATAATTTTGCGCAAAAATGAGTCCTAAATGCTGTGTGGTGTAATGTGCTATTGAAGCAAGAAACATTGCCTAAAAGCTACATTTTGTAATAAGGAATAGTGAAATACTGTTGATTAAAAATTCATTAAAATGTGTATTCACCCTTTGCGAAGGGAATCCATAATAACGATAAAAATTTAGTTACAGAACTAAGTCCTTGAACTACTGACATCTAGTGCTCGAACTACCCACTTCCACTTTATTTAAATTCGATCATTATCTCGCATCAGTTTTCACGTCTGTTTGATGATGTTACCAGATAATCATCGTTTATATTTTCCAGATAATCTGAGGCAAGTTTCGTTAATTCACCGTCCAGTATAAATTAATCAAAGGGTTGAATTATTAGCAATTGCTGACGAACAACCTTGCATTGTAGATCAAGAAGTTAGAGTTGAAAGGAACAGAGCTGGGAAATGTAGCTCAACACCTCGTTCCTCATATTCAACATATTGATGAACTTACATTATGGAATTGCAAACAACTGAACGATTGTATGCGGGATTTGTGCACAGCTATAAATAATCGACCGAACAAGGTAAATATTGGGAACCATACTTCAAGTAGCTCCACATCAATCACTGATTTATTATAGATGTGTATATTTACACAACTGTACTGCAGCTATTACAATGTTGTGTACAGCATTTGCATTGTATACAACATGCTTCAGTAATCTGACCATGGTCACCCTGGTATTCTAGTTCTGCCCGTGTTATAATTATCATCAGTCTAAAACTCAAACCCAAGTCAACACCTTTTATAATAAAACGGCTGCTGCCAACATCTTCCATTTTATGCTTGAGCAAAACAATAAACAAATTGGTGCGATTAACGCGAGTTGGTGGTGTTAGACGGCAACCCTACATACAATGGAAGGAATACCACTTTAGGTAGTATCCACTCTAGGTGGATGCTGAAGGATACTTGTAGAAGTAACTTCGCAGCAGATCCACGTGTTTGGGAAGTTTTGATTTTATTATCCAAAGGCTCTGAATGTTCAAATTGACTTCCTCTAGCGGTTAAACTGAATACTAAGCCTGATAACCACAACACAGCAGAGTGTTTCTATGGAAATAAGCAGAGACACTTTTTCCCATCACTGGAGGCAATGAAGAGTGAGTGAATTGCGTGACGTCCTCACCGTGCCTTCTATTTAAATAAGTCATGAATTTTGGCTTTATTCACTTCTCTGTGTCGCTAGAATACTTTTACTTTAGTAATTTGGATATTCGAATGGCAACAATCTGCGCATTGGAAAATTGTATTACCCTGTAGTAGTGCGGTTATTCGGCACAGTGACCAAATTAATGTGCAACTAATCAAATTTAGTTTATTGTTGATTTCCACAATAAAAGCATAAAAAAGAGACTTCTATAAAAATTCAAAACTGTAAAAGACGGCAAAACGACAGTCGTTGATCACCTCTATACCCAATTGATTATTTAAGGTGGGTATAGCCAGACATGGCCACCCATACATAATATATATTTTTAAAATTGGTCAAATGTTGTAAAATAAAATTTACTGCTTGTAAGTTGATATTTCTATAAAACAATACAAAATATAGAATATCTTTACTAATTAATACCACAAAGAAGATGATGATAAATAAATGTGGGAATTCCATTACAATTCAATTTTAACCCGTCCTCGCTAATAAACCGCAAGATCAAAGATACCACTACACGCTGTGGCTTGCTACGTAAGACAGTTTTTAGGTGATGTTTTCAAGAACTTAATAAATATATTCACTCTTTTATTAAGTATAGTTTCTGGTGTAAATAAATGAACTTCGACCAATGGAAATGTTTTAACACTTTGCCCCCACAGATAAACATGCAAGTTAATTGCCTATGTTCACAGTGACTTCCTGATTTGGTTAAGTTCCAGGATACCCTGCTGTAACGACTATTGCCAGTGAATCACCATACAGTTCCAACACGGGATATTATATTAATAAAATGTAAAAAGATATCAAATCATGTTTTTCCCCCCAATATTCCAGCTGCTAAGTTGCAATAACTTGTTATATTTCAACTAAATATTTAAATTTAGTTTGATTCCACACAGATCAAACTTACAGTGAGAAGCGATTGGAGGGTTGGGTGACCACACAGCACAATGTCTGGCTGGTTGTGTTGGCAAAATATCGGAACTGAATTTGTACTGGGCCAAACTTTCACCAGAAGGGTCAACGTATGTTGCAAGAAGCAATACAACAACTCCCTTCTCCCCAGGTCATTCTCACATCATGTGATGTTGTATATGATTGATGTGTTTTAAATGAATCAAGTTTAAATGATTTAGGTTCATTTGGACTGTTTAAATAATTATGTTAATTTTTTTTATTTGCATAATAAATGTATTACATATGTTCATAGTCAAAAGCGGTAAAATGCATTATTTACCTTTGTTGTATATCATAAACTGTAACTGCCGAATTGCAAAAAGCAGCTACAGTTATCTGTTTGGGGGGTTTTTGGCCGTATGAATTGTTAAAGACTCCAACTTCAATCAAACGAATCTTTGGGTATTGAATTTGTATTTGCGTTGTACGAAGTGAATTGAAGTGAGTTTTCTGTGAAAGGTTAAATACGCATTAGCATTCACAGATATATAAGAAATGACAATACAAATTAAAGAAGAACATAATCACTTACTAACTATTCGTGGCCTATTAAAGTTGCAATTCCTATAAGTTTCCGTTGATTCAATTTTAAGTTTAATTAACAAATATTCTGAAAATAACAATCAAAGGGTATTAATTAACACAAGATTACCAATTAAAAAGGATTAACTAACAGCTAAAATAGATTACTGCAAACCAATATATTGCGAACACGTTTGGGCTATTCTCACATTTGGGCTTATATTCACACTTGAACATAGCATAGAAATCATATAAATAAACATTAAATTTTCGCAGTTACATAAACTATAAAATTATATAAACAAAAAAAATCAGACAAAATTAGGTGCTTTAAGATTTCGAAGAAAACTTCGGCATAAAAATAATCGCATGCTTTTTATTTCACTACCTGTAAATAAATAATGACGATTAAAAAGTACCAAAATAGAAGCCAACTGTTATAGTTACAACCAGATAACTTTATACAATAACTCATATAAAATAGTGGAGGTTACAGTCCTCGAAATTCCCCACGGCAAAAGGCAATTGCCGTGCGGTTTGCCGTGGGCTTTTTCCAAATTAACCAAAGTCCACGGAAAAAAATGCTGCAGGTTTTTTTGATCACTTACCAATTTTTTTTAGATCATTTATTAATTACAAAAAAACTTTCAAAATATAAAGAAAAAAGTTTTAAAGCGCATGGCGGCAGTTTTATTATGTTTTTATCAAATTACAACGTTCTAACACAAAACTCGAAACTTAAAATTCAACTACGCTAGCAGCCAGCTGTCAACCAAATCTCCGAGAGACTTCGTTGCTTTAGTCGTTGTACGCCGATTTGCTGAGTTGACAATTCGGCAAATTAAATTAGATAAACGAATCCAGCACCACACCCACACGTACATAGTGACACCGAGCCGCGATAAAGAGCCAGTGTTTAAAGTAAGGAGTCTTTCCGAGAACGTCGAGAAAGCAAAAGCGGAAATAAAGGTCTACACGTCTGTATTGCCACGAGACTCTCTTGTCGACCTCTTTGTATCTCGACACAATTATAATAAAGGAGGTATAACCCAAAGTGTGCTCTCTTTTGCTCTTACAATACAGTCCCTGAACTGCATAGCGCGTGTTCGCTATATCGCTACAGGTATAGCCAGACATGGCCACCCATACGTAATATATATATATATATATATTTAAAATTGGTAAAATGTTATAAAATTAAATTTATTGCTTATAAGCCTTAAAGATACTTTTGTAGAAACTTTGATATTTCTATAAAACAATACAAAATATAAAGAAGATCTTTACTAATTAATACCATAAAAAAGGTGATGATAAATAAATGTTGGAATTCCATTACAACTTAATATTAACCCGTCCTCGCTTATAAACCGCAAGATCAAAGATACAACTACACACTGCGGTTTACTACGTAGCTTCTCGGTGATTTGATTGACAGCTCAACCAAACCTTAATCAAGTATGGTCCTACAAATTATCATTTTTTTATTGCTAAAACATTTATAAATGTCGTGGTACCATTTTTAATTTCTTTTATTAAAGATTTTATGTTTTTTATTTAAGACAGTTCTTAGGTGATGTTTTCAAGAACTTAATAAATATATTCACCCTTTTATGAAGTTTAGTTTCTGGTGGAAATAAAAGAATTTAGACCAATGGAAATGTTTTAACACATTGCCCCCACAGATAAACAGGCAAGTTAATTGCCTATGTTCACAGTGACTTCCTAATTTGGGTTCCGGGATACTTAGTTGTAACGGCTATAACCAGCGATTCACCATACAGTTTCAACACGGGATACTATATTAATAAAATGTACAAAGATATCAAATCATGTTTTGCCCCCAATATTCCAGCTGCTAAGTTGTTATAACTTGTTATATTTCAAATGAATATTTAAATTACTTTGTTTCTATTTCATATTTTATTAATGCACATATAATTTAATCCACAGGATAAATTCATTGTGGAAATTTAACATTCCTGTTCCACACAGATCAAACTTACAGTGAGAAGCTATGAGAGGTTGGATGACCACACAGCACAATGTCTGGCTGGGTGTGTTGGCAAAATATCGGAACTGGATTTGGACTGGAACATACTTTCACCAGAAGGTCAACGTATGTTGCAAAAAGCAATACAACAACTCCCTTCTTTCCAGGTAAGCCTCAGTTTCATGTGATGTTGTGTGTTGTTAATGTGTTTTAAATGAATCAAGTTTAAATGAATTAAGCTCATTTGGGCTATTCGGTATGAGGGAAACAGGTTATTATCATTGATTTAGATACCAAGGAAATCATACTTTAATAAGATGCACATTGCTTGATTATTTAATGTAATCTAGAATTTTAAGCCGCAATGAAATGTACTTGCATAGCAAGCAAAATGTTTTTCCTACTAATTTAATGATGTAAAATATAATTGCATGTAGGTTTGATAAAAATGTAATTTCTTATTATAATCATCATCACTGTTACCTAAAAAAATGTGCTACCTTTTTTTCTAATTTTGATATAAAAATGTAGAGCTAAAACTTTGATATAAAATTGTATAACTAAAAACTTTTGTTTCAGTATATTCACCTAAATTCGAATCATTAGATTCTAAAAATAATTCCGATCATTTCCTTTTCAAATCGAGTCTTGATTCTGGAATAAGCATCCCTAATTTTGGTTGGAATTTTCATGCATAACATATATGCAATAATAAACAAACTGTTAGGCGATTATATTAACGTTATTGTAATAAAGAATAAAATATACTATTCAACAAGTATCCTACAGGTAGTAAACAATAAATTAATAAATTTAACAAGATAGTAAACATGTAGTAAACAAGAAACTCTTAGAATATCTGGACAGCAGGATTTTTAAATAAAAAAGGGATTACTTATGTGAGTGTATTAATCAAGGGTAAACTAGTGTACTACATCAGTGCTAGATAGCAGCATTCTTGGTGCAAGGTAACTGTATGTAGAACAGATGGTATTTAAAGTGACTCCCTGATTTGGTTAAGTTCCAGGATACCCTGCTGTAACGACTATCACCAGCGAATCACCATACAGTTCCAACACGGGATACTATATTAATAAAATGTACAAAGATATCAATTCATGTTTTTCCCCTAAATATTCCAACTGCTATGTTGTTATAACGTGTTATATTTTAAATAAATATTCAAATTGCTTTGTTTCTATTTCATATTTTATTATTAAACGTATAATTAAATCCACATGATTTATTCATTGTTGAGTTTTAACATTCCTGTTCCACACAGATCAAACTTACAGTAAGAAGCGATTGGAGGTTGGATTACCACGCAGCACAATGTCTGGCTGGGTGTGTTGGCAAAATATCGGAACTGGATTTGAACTGGAACAAACTTTCACCAGAAGGTCAACGTATGTTGCAAGAAGCAATACAACAACTCCCTTCTCCCCAGGTAAGCCTCAGTTTCATGTGATGTTGTGTATGATTGATGTGTTTTAAATGAATCGAGTTTAAATGATTTAGGTTCATTTGGACTGTTTAAATAATTATGTTATTTTTTTATTTGCATAATAAATGTATTACATATGTTCATAGTCCAAAGCGTTAAAATGCATTATTTATCTTTGTTGTATATCATAAACTATAAAATTATATAAACAAAAAAATCAGACAAAATTAGGTGTTTTAAGATTTCGAAGAAAACTTCGGCATAAAAAATTGCCGTGCGGTTTGCCGTGGGCTTTTGCCAAATTAACCAAAGTCCACGGCAAAAAAATGCTGCAGGTTTATTTTGATCAATTACCAATTTTTTTAGATCATTTATTAATTACAAAAAACTTTCAAAATATAAAGAAAAAAGTTTTAAAGCGCATGGCGGCAGTTTTATTATGTTTTTATCAAATTACAACGTTCTAACACATAACTCGAAACTTAAAATTCAACTACGCTAGCAGCCAGCTGTCAACCAAATCTCCGAGGTACGCCGATTTGCTAAGTTGACAATTCGGCAAATTAAATTAGATAAACGGATCCAGCACCACACCCACACGTACATAGTGACACCGAGCCGCGATAAAGAGCCAGTGTTTAAAGTAAGGAGTCTTCCCGAGAACGTCGAGAAAGCAAAAGCGGAAATAAAGGTCTACACGTCTGTATTGCCACGAGGACTCTCTTGTCGATCTCTTTCTATCTCGACACAATTATAATAAAGGAGGTATAACCCAAAGTGTGCTCTCTTTCGCTCTTACAATACAGTCCCTGAACTGCATAGCGCGTGTTCGCTATATCGCTACAGGTATAGCCAGACATGGCCACCCATACGTAATATATATATATATATTTTTAAAATTGGTAAAATGTTATAAAATTAAATTTATTGCTTATAAGCCTTAAAGATACTTTTGTAGAAACTTTGATATTTCTATAAAACAATACAAAATATAAAGAAGTTTTTACTAGTTAATACCATAAAAAAGATGATGATAAATAAATGTTGGAATTCCATTACAACTTAATATTAACCCGTCCTCGCTTATAAACCGCAAGATCAAAGATACAACTACACACTGCGGTTTACTACGTAGCTACTCGGTGATTTGATTGACAGCTCAATCAAACCTTAATCAAGTATAAACATACGAATTACCATTTTCTTATTGCTAAGACTTTTATAAATGCTGTGGTACCATTTTTAATTTCTTTTATTAAAGATTTTATGTTTTTTATTTAAGACAGTTCTTAGGTGATGTTTTCAAGAACTTAATAACATATATGCAATAATAAACAAACTGTTAGGCGATTATATTAACGTTATTGTAATAAAGAATAAAATATACCATTCAACAAGTATCCTACAGGTAGTAAACAATAAATTAATAAATTTAACAAGATAGTAAACATGTAGTAAACAAGAAACTCTTAGAATATCTGGACAGCAGGATTTTTAAATAAAAAAGGGATTACTTATGTGAGTGTATTAATTAAGGGTGAACTATTGTACTACATCAGTGTTACATAGAAGCATTCTTAGTGCAAGTTAACTGTATGTAGAACAGATGGTATTTAAAGTGACTCCCTGATTTGGTTAAGTTCCAGGATACCCTGCTGTAACGACTATCGCCAGCGAATCACCATACAGTTCCAACACGGGATACTATATTAATAAAATGTACAAAGATATCAATTCATGTTTTTCCCCTAAATATTCCAACTGCTATGTTGTTATAACGTGTTATATTTTAAATAAATATTCAAATTGCTTTGTTTCTATTTCATATTTTATTATTAAACGTATAATTAAATCCACATGATTTATTCATTGTGGAGTTTTAACATTCCTGTTCCACACAGATCAAACTTACAGTAAGAAGCGATTGGAGGTTGGATGACCACGTAGCACAATGTCTGGCTGGGTGTGTTGGCAAAATATCGGAACTGGATTTGAACTGGAACAAACTTTCACCAGAAGGTCAACGTATGTTGCAAGAAGCAATACAACAACTCCCTTCTCCCCAGGTAAGCCTCAGTTTCATGTGATGTTGTGTATGATTGATGTGTTTTAAATGAATCAAGTTTAAATGATTTAGGTTCATTTGGACTGTTTAAATAATTATGTTATTTTTTTTATTTGCATAATAAATGTACTACATATGTTCATAGTCCAAAGCGTTAAAATGCATTATTTACCTTTGTTGTATATCATAAACTATAAAATTATATAAACAAAAAAATCAGACAAAATTAGGTGTTTTAAGATTTCGAAGAAAACTTCGGCATAAAAAATTGCCGTGCGGTTTGCCGTGGGCTTTTGCCAAATTAACCAAAGTCCACGGCATAAAAAATGCTGCAGGTTTATTTTGATCAATTACCAATTTTTTTAGATCATTTATTAATTACAAAAAACTTTCAAAATATAAAGAAAAAAGTTTTAAAGCGCATGGCGGCAGTTTTATTATGTTTTTATCAAATTACAACGTTCTAACACATAACTCGAAACTTAAAATTCAACTACGCTAGCAGCCAGCTGTCAACCAAATCTCCGAGGTACGCCGATTTGCTAAGTTGACAATTCGGCAAATTAAATTAGATAAACGAATCCAGCACCACACCCACACGTACATAGTGACACCGAGCCGCGATAAAGAGCCAGTGTTTAAAGTAAGGAGTCTTCCCGAGAACGTCAAGAAAGCAAAAGCGGAAATAAAGGTCTACACGTCTGTATTGCCACGAGGACTCTCTTGTCGATCTCTTTCTATCTCGACACAATTATAATAAAGGAGGTATAACCCGAAGTGTGCTCTCTTTCGCTCTTACAATACAGTCCCTGAACTGCACAGCGCGTGTTCGCTATATCGCTACAGGTATAGCCAGATATGGCCACCCATACGTAATATATATATATATTTTTAAAATTGGTAAAATGTTATAAAATTAAATTTATTGCTTATAAGCCTTAAAGATACTTTTGTAGAAACTTTGATATTTCTATAAAACAATACAAAATATAAAGAAGTTTTTACTAGTTAATACCATAAAAAAGATGATGATAAATAAATGTTGGAATTCCATTACAACTTAATATTAACCCGTCCTCGCTTATAAACCGCAAGATCAAAGATACAACTACACACTGCGGTTTACTACGTAGCTACTCGGTGATTTGATTGACAGCTCAACCAAGCCTTAATCAAGTATAAACATACGAATTACCATTTTCTTATTGCTAAGACTTTTATAAATGCCGTGGTACCATTTTTAATTTCTTTTATTAAAGATTTTATGTTTTTTATTTAAGACAGTTCTTAGGTGATGTTTTCAAGAACTTAATAAATATATTCACCCTTTTATGAAGTATAGTTTATGGTGGAAATGAAAGAATTTAGACCAATGGAAATGTTTTAACACTTTGCCCCCACAGATAAACAGGCAAGTTAATTGCGTATGTTCACAGTGACTTCCTAATTTGGGTTCCGGGATACTTAGTTGTAACGGCTATAACCAGCGAATCACCATACAGTTCCAACACGGGATACTATATTAATAAAATGTACAAAGATATCAAATCATGTTTTGCCCCCAATATTCCAGCTGCTAAGTTGTTATAACTTGTTATATTTCGAATGAATATTTAAATTGCTTTGTTTCTATTTCATATTTCATTAATGCACATATAATTTAATCCACAGGATAAATTCATTGTGATATTTTAACATTCCTGTGCCACACAGATCAAACTTATAGTGAAAAGCGATTGGAGGTTGTTTGATAGGAAGTTGGATTACCACACAGCACAATGTCTGGCTGGGTGTGTTGGCAAAATATCGGAACTGAATTTGAACTGGAACATACTTTCACCACAAGGTCAACGTATGTTGCAAGAAGCAATACGACAACTCCCTTCTCCCCAGGTAAGCCTTAGTTTCATGTGATGTTGTGTATGATTGATGTGTTTTAAAGGAATCAAGTTAAAGTGAATTAAGCTCATTTGGGCTATTCGGTATGAGGGAAACAGGTTATCATCAGTGATTTAGATACCAAGGCAATCATACTTTAATAAGATGCACTTTTCTTGATTATTTATTGTAATCTAGAATTTTAAGCCGCAATGAAATGTACTTGCATAGCAAGCAAAATGTTTTTTTCTTACTAGTTTAATGATGTAAAATATAATTGAATGTAAGTTTGATAAAATTTATTTTTAAAATTATAATCATCATCACTGTTACCTAAAAATAATGTGCTACCTCTTTTTCTAATTTTGATATAAAATTGTAGTACTAAAACTTTGATATAAAATTGTATAACTAAAAACTTTTGTTTCAGTATATTCACCTAAATTCGAATCATTAGATTCTAAAAATAATTCTGATCATTTCCTTTTTAAATCGAATCTTGATTCTGGAATAAGCATCCCTAATTTTGGTTGAAATTTTCATGCATAACATATATGCAATATTAAACAAACTGTTAGGCGATTATATTAACGTAATCGTGATAAAGAATAAAATATACCATTCAACAAGTATCCTACAGGTAATAAACAATAAATTAAAAAATTAAACAAGAAAGTAACCATGTAGTAAACAAGAAACTCTTAAAATGTCTGGACAGCAGGATTTTTAAATAACAAAAGGGATTACTTATGTGAGTGTAGTAATTAAGGGTAAACTAGTGTGCTACATCAGTTCTTGATAGAAGCAGTCTTAGTGCAAGGTAACTGTATGTAGAACAGATGGTATTTACAGTAAATCCCTGATTTGGTTATGTTCCAGGATACCCTGCTGTAACGACTATCACCAGCGAATCACCATACAGTTCCAACACGGGCTACTATATTAATA
>CH002503.1:86853-106207 GCA_000149265.1 Ciona savignyi
ATCCCCTACCCCCCGTACACATGGGGGTGACACAAACCCGTCCTCTTCCGCCATGTTGTAGAGCATCGGTGACGGTATGACCTCGTGTGGGCGGCTTAATTTAAAGTAAAATAGCTGTCGTCCACACCAATAAGTCCAAATTGCTAATATATAAACTAATGTTTATTTTAAACTACTCGGTCGCAAATCCATGCCGTTGTCCCGATACTACGTCCAGGTCGGACTATTTGGAATAAGGCAAGATTCACAAAAAGATTCGCGAGTAATACCCAACGCATTACGATTTATCATGGGTGACTTTAATATGTTCTTAGGAAGAAACGACGTAAAACACGGCTATAATTCAGATCTTAAAAGAGATAGAGATGCGCTAAATGAATTAATTAAACACGCGAATATGCACGACGCCTTTCGGAAAATTTACGGAGAAAAAATAGAATTCACGAGAAATGCCGCAAACTCCGCATCGCGAATCGACCGAATCTACGTAAACAATGAGGTATTGCATAAAACCAAAGCGATCGACCATAAAATAAACGCCTTCACGGATCATAACAACTGCCCAATAATAATAATTAACGTAAAGAATAACAATCAATGGGGTAAGCCAACGT
This sequence comes from Ciona savignyi, assembly GCA_000149265.1. Lineage (NCBI taxonomy): Eukaryota > Metazoa > Chordata > Ascidiacea > Phlebobranchia > Cionidae > Ciona > Ciona savignyi. The sequence continues at coordinate 87,468 of CH002503.1, forward strand.
ATAAAATAAACAACGCCATACTCGATTGCGAAGACGTAATAGAACACCTAATACAGCATTGGGAATTATGGAAAAAGCAAATTCAAAAACGTGTTAAATTGGTGGGAGAATGGGAAAAAGATTATAACAAATGAAACAAGATATTTATCAATCGAAATAAACCAAGCCGAACGGTATAGATACGAAGCGAGCATGAAACGACTGGAAACGATTAAAACGGATCAAATAACAGAAAATATAATCAAGGAAAAAGAACAGATAAAATGTAACGTAAAGACATACGAAGAGAAAAAGCATCAAGGTGCGCTTATCAGGGCAAAAATAAAGCCAATAGAAAATGAAGAATCCCCATCAAAAACCTTCTTTAATATTGAAAAACGTAATCAAAATCGCGATCGGATATATCAAATTAAACAAACTAACGGAAATACTACCACGTCACCAACCGAAGCAATCAACGCAATCCATAACTTTTACCGCAATCTCTGGTCCATAGAAGACAAAAAAGAAAACTACGACGAATACCTTAAAGAGATAACACCCATAGAAATCAACGAAAATGAGCGCCATAAATTAACGCGACCCATAACCACAGACGAAATACGCGAAGTAATGAATAATATGAATAATGACAGCTCGCCAGGGAGCGATGGGATTTCACTGAAATTATATAAGAAACTATGGAAATATATTAAATTCGATTTGGAAGAACTGTATAACAATATATTAATCAAAAAAGTAATGTCAGATACCATGAGAACGGCCATAATAAAACTAATCTATAAAAATAAAGGAGATAAATCGGAGATAAAAAATTGGCGTCCCATATCGTTGCTAAACACTGATTACAAAATACTTAGCGGTATAATTACGAAAAGATGTGAAGGAGTAATGAACAAAATAATTAGTAAAAACCAAAAATGCGGGTTAAAAGGGAGACGTTGGACCACGCTCTATATAACTTAACCGCCATAATAGAATCGACAACCAAATTTAAGAAGCAAACCTCAATAGTAGCGGTCGACTTTGAAAAAGCGTTCGACCGTGTAAGCCATACGTTTATAAACGCAATATTAACCAAACTTGACCTTCCCCCGACTCTTATCACCTGGTTAAAAATCTTATATAACGATATAAACAGTAAAATACTAGTAAACGGCGCCCTCACACGACCAATAACAATAAAACGTGGCATCTGCCAGGGGTGCTTGTGTAGCATGCTTCTTTTTCTACTCGGAACAGAGACCCTCACACGGAAAATAAATAATAACTCAAAAATCAAAGGTATAAAACTCGGTCCTACGGAAATTAAAACAGAACAATATGCGGACGACCTCACCCTCTTTCTAGAAAATAAAGAATCCTTAAATGAAGCAATCAGAGAATTAAAAACCTACGAAAAAATATCCGGACAAAAAATCAACGCAAACAAAACCCAAATAATATCCAACGACCCCAAACTTATTGAAGTGGCTAAATCAACTTTTGGCGAAAACATAATCAGTGAAATAATAAAAATACTTGGCCTTCACGTGAGCCTCACAGCCACGTGCACAAATGAAAACCTAAACAAAATAACTCGGGTAATTAGAACATTATTTTATAAACATAGAGAAAGGAACCTAACATTAAAAGGTAGAGTTATGATCATAAACGCACTCTTTATTCCGCAAATTTTAAATATAGCAAAGTATATAATAATTCCAAAATCCGTAATTAAACAAATTAATACATATATCTTTAAATATATTTGGTATCCGAGTATAATAGAAAAAATAGCGAGAAAAACATTAATAGCGCCAACGTGCGGAGGTGGATTAAACGTTCCAGACATAAACATTAAAATCGAAGCAGCACGCGCAACTCGACTTTATACGGTAAAAACGCTAACATCGGTAACGTCACCATGGCATGAATGGCTACGCTACAACCTAGGCTCAACAATAAAATTATTAAACCCAAATATCTATACGAATATGCGCCCAAACGCCAGTGACCCCGAAACCATATATCTTCAAATGAAACGAATCGCAAGAATAACCAGCCAACAAAACTACGATTGGTCAACATCAAAACTAAGACCAATCTACGATATACTAATACAAGAAAAAATGACTACAAAGGAAATAAAAATTAACAATATAATAATACCATGGCAACAAATCACGCTAAAAACCAAAGGAATCAAACCCTTCTTCAATAATATAGATAGAGACGTCGCCTATAAAATCGCACATAAAGCGTTCTTTTTAGGAAACTGGATTAAAACGCATACAAATCAAATTCATCAAAACGGAAAAATAGCTATAACCAACTGTAAATTTTGTAAACTCCCGACAGATAGCATCAATCATATCTTAGTCGAATGCGGAACCATAAATCAAATTAAAAAATAATACCGAGCGAATCTATAACCAAATGTGCAGGGACAAAATATCTCTAAACGACGGAATAATGTTATACAATAACACGATGAATATCATCGCACTTAAACTCGCCACTATTCTAAAAAACGAAATAATAAAAATCAAAACGCGACTAGATATTAAAAATGAATACATTTGGAAGAATAATGTCTTCATACGAAAAGTACTATGGGTCATCAATACCAAAATCAAAAAATTCGTGAAAAGACAACGTAACAAAATGGGAGAAGAATTAATTCGACAACGATTCAATCTACGAGACATATCACATATCGAAACCCCTCAACTCCTTTCCTTCTGACTTCCTTTTTATTATAATAACACATATGGCAATACTCTAGGTAGCCTAACCGGTTAATAATATGAAATTATGCAATTGTGTAAGTTGAAATAATACGCCCATCTATTATGTAATATTTTGTGCCCCTGTACTTTGTCGCGGTCTTAATACAAAAAAAAAAGATTCACCTTGCCCAAAAGCAAATAGAACCCGCGGATTATCCCATTTGGATTATTTCGTCGTTTTTCAACTGTGGATATATCCCCCCCTCTCGCCAGCAATACCTGCAAACGAAAGGTAAAATATTTAGTTGCCTTGTTTTTGTATTTGTAGGTATAAAGCCCCGAGTTGTTTCAATTTTTCAGTTACCAGCCTCTAAGCCCTTTTTTGGCTTGAGGCGAATAGCTTCCTTTGGTTCAATCATCGTATTGTTTTCCTTTTTTCTTGTTGTGTAAGATAGCATCTCTGTGCCACGTAGCTCCAAACGTGGGCAACACTGGTGCTATCTTAACTAGTGTGCTCTAACCACTTCCTTTACAAAAGCAACTAGTGTTTCCGCGCTCGACTTTAGCGCATTTCCTGGAAACACTGATAATTGTTTTTGCGTGAGAAGTGTAAATTGCTTCGTTTTTTCGCTCTTATACTGCTCTTTAGAGCGGATTTGCTCTGAGTTACAATAATAGTGTTATCCTTAAGTCAAGTTAACACGACAAGTAAGTGACTTAATACGTGAGTTTCCTTACATCCAAACACAATTTACACAAAACACATAAAAATAAAACCACTCACCTTTAAACAACACGATGAATGACGGCATACCGGAAATCGAAGCGAAATTGGAGAGATCGATTGTATTTCAACTTACGGGTACGGTTGAACACATGAGTGTTAGCTCATTTATGGAACTATTTGCGGATGGAGCGCCGATGGCGGGTATGTCGCAAATCGTAGAAGGAGTAATCATGGACAATTTCAAAGATTGCACCTTTCTTGTTACCCTAAAAGAACAAAGCGGTAAAGTAGTAATTCCGGAAAAACGGGAGATTATTAACTACTTCAACACAAACGACATAAATTTCACTACCGAAAAGGGCTCGACAATGTCCCTGAAAGCTGAGCTTCCCCAAGGCGAATCTGAAGTTGTCTCTCTTCACCCGGTCACTGCAGACGGCAATGACTGGGGCAAAATAAAAAACATAAATTACGGAACACACCGTATTTTTAACAAAATAAAAAATGGATGGGTAAACATAATAACCCTTACTGAAACAAACATTAAAAACATTCCTCCCTTGATAAAAATTGGAGGAAGCTGGAGAGGAGCACATGGCTCTCTGCAGGTACTGTAAGCAACGAGGACACACGCAGAACAAATGTCCCAAAAAGGGGTTCTGCGTGGAATGCAAAGCACATGGTCATACCTCCAGAAACTGCAGAACTTCATACCAGGAGCCCCGACCAAGAACAGTATTCCACTCTACCTGTAACACAGCGCAGTTAGTTAAGACCCTAAATAGAAATGCCAATCAAAGCCAGTGGCAAACTGCTAAAAAGTTACCTGAAAAGCAAGTGCATAATATGAGAAACGCACAAATAAAACTCACCAACAGATTCGGCATTCTTCAGGAATCGCAGCAATCGGAGATTGAAGATGACCTGGAATTTTTAAGAAAATTAGTTGGATCAATGGAAGAAAGTATCTTCATGCCAGAAGACTTTCCAGACATTACTACGGCTAATAGCACACCAAAAAATGACCATACAAACCTACCAAAAAGAAGAAGATGACGCACCAAAAAAGGGGATCAACATCAAACCCCTCAATCCAGGAAAAAAAGATTGTTTACTATAACCAGATTCAATCAACCAGCAACCAAATCAAACGGGAAGTCAAACAAACGGAAACAGTAAACTTAAGCGACAGCTCCAGTGAAAACGAGGCCAGCAGAATAAATGACATACCTGAAATCACCCTCGGACCACGATTACCATCTGCTGTTGAATCAGTTTATAGAACGCCCGAAAATACTGCGCCCTTCCCACCAATCCCGAATCGCACCCTAACGGACATAACTAAATTCTACACCGCAAAGAGACCAAGATCTGGAACATAAAGAGAACTCGCGTAAAACGCAACAAAAATTTACAAACAACAATAACATACTTAAAATACTAATGATTCCATATACTATATAATCTAATGGAGCCTGAAAAAGTATTAGGCAACAATTTAAAAATTGGATCTTTGAACAGAAATGGAATACTAAACAAAATTAAAAAGATTATATACTATATGGAATCAAATAAAATCGACATATTGCTAATACAGGAAGCTCACGTATTTACGAAAGATATGATGTCCAAATTTAAAGCGCAGTCCAACATCGAAATCTTCGTTAATGCGCCCGAACATCCAATTAGATCATTCCGCCAAGGAACTGCAATCCTTGTCAAAAAGCACCTCCTGCCAATGTACAAAATTCACCATAATATAATATTTGAAAACCGTGTACAAAAATTAAATCTCCAATATAAACACAATGATATCAACATTTATAATTTATACCTGGAGGCCGGACAAACGCATAAAAATCTTATTGCCAAAGAACAAATGATATATGACCTTAAAGATAAATTAGGGGACGTAAATGAAACAATCGACCTGTTGATTGGTGATTTTAATATGGTTTCTAATGAAATCGACGTAAAAGCAAATTATGATAAAAGAAAAAAACGAGATAGAATCGCCTTACAGCGGCTACAAAATGGAAATAACTTTCAGGACGCATTTCGAGTAATACATAAACAAACTATAGAATTTACTAGAATAACAAAAACGAGTGCTACAAGAATAGACAGAATATATGTTAATAGACTAGCGAAAAACAAAACCTCCGCGCCAAATCACATACGTAATTACTTTTTGGACCATAACAATTGCCCGGTAATAACTCTAAAAATAAATAGTAATCGTAAATGGGGTCTATCCTTTTACAAAATAAATAACTCAATATTACAACACAACGACATAATTGAAAACTTGAATACAATGTGGATTAACTGGCAAAAACAAAAAACAAAATACATGAACTCTGCTACATGGTGGAAATACGGTAAAAAACTAATTGCAAACGAAGTACGATACTTTTCCCAAAACATAAATCATACGGAACGGAAGCGATATTTAACCAGAGTGCTGGAAATTAAAGAACTAGAAAAACAATACCAGTCCCAAAATATAGTAACAAAAATAACACAATTGAAAGAAAATGTAAATAAGTACGAACGAAAAATTAATGAAGGTGCGATAATTAGATCAAAAATAAATATAATTGAAGATGAAGAAAAACCAACTAAAGAGTTTTATAGATACGAAGAAGCAAAAGGTAATAGAGATACTATTTACAATATATATAATCAAATAGGAGAGCTAACGAAAAATCAAAACCAGACTCTTAACGCCACGCATGCCTTTTACCAAGATCTATGGACAAGTGCTGAATTAAATATAGACTATATTGATAAATATCTGTATTTTTTGGATCCAATAGAATATGACCAATTGGATTTAAAAAATATGACGCAACCTATCAACCACAAAGAAATTCACGAGTGCATTTTAGAGATAAATGATAACAGCACGCCAGGCTGTGACGGTCTAACATCAAAAATATATAAACAATTATGGGAAGTTATAAAATATGATATGGAAGAATTATACAATAACATCTGTTTAAAGGGAATAATGCCAGAAACAATGCGAACCGCGATAGTTAAACTAATATATAAGAAAGGGGATAAAAAAGACATTAAAAATTGGAGACCCATTTCACTACTTAACACAGACTATAAAATACTTAGCAAGATTATAGCAAAACGTTTAGGTATAATAATTAATAAAATAATTAGTCCAAATCAAAAACGCGCCATACCTGGAAGATCCATTAATAATAGTTTAGAAAATATAAACGCATGCATAGAGGCGGCTAAATATTTTAACAAAAATTTAACAATTCTTGCAATTGACTTTGAAAAAGCATTTGATCGTGTAAATTATACCTACTTATTTAAAATTCTAACAAAATTAAACATACCCGAATATATAATTAAATGGATAAAGATAATATATAATAAAATACAAAGTAAAATAGAAATAAACGGAGCCTTCACAGATAACATAAATATAACAAGGGGAATACGACAAGGTTGCCCTTGTAGCATGATCCTTTTCCTAATTGGCGTAGAAGTTCTAACTCGAAAGATTGAGGCTAACAAAAATATAAAAGGATTTAACCTAAACCATATAGAATTAAAAACAGAACAGTACGCAGACGATTTATCTATATTAATATCAGACAACATGTCATTAAAGGAAACCATTAACGAAATAAAATTATTTGAAAAAGCATCAGGCCAAAAAATGAATGCAAGTAAAACCCACACCAATAACTAATGATTCTTTAATAAATAATGTAATAAACGAACACCTTCCCAAATGAATGCATAAAGGAAAAAATAAAATTTACTAGGCGTTTATTTTAGTTTAAACAGAGAATGCATAACAGAAAACACCGAAAAAGCTCGCCGCGTAATAAAAGCCTTGTATTGGAAAAATCTTAAACGAAAACTAACATTAAAAGGTAGAATTATTATAATAAACGCGCTCTTTATGCCGCAATTATTAACGATCGGAAGACATATGATACTGCCAAAACAATTTATTAACGAAATTAACTAGAGAGTGTCAACCACGTGTTTAACCACCACCATTTGTAAAACACATTTTGTATGCCATATATTCATGCTACAGGGTCCCTAACCACAATTTGTATTTTATACACTGAGTATGTAGTTTGTTTCTGCAAGCATAAACGCATGGGTCCCATAGTTGTCCAACCAAACTTCCTTTCAATGTGTAGTTAAAAAAAGAATAAACATCTTAATTTACGAACATTTTACCTTAAATGTTTGAAATTAAACCTTTTTAAGCGCTGTAATGAAATAAAGGAAATTCCCCTAGGTTTAGTAGATGAGTTTCTGTTTTTACATATGTTGGCCATGTTATGTAACAATTCTTAAAGTTTTAATGTGATTTGTCGTCTCCTTGTTGGAGATGTCAGTGCGATATGGCATGCCTGTCACAATCATAATTCAGGAACATATCTTCGTTTTTAGGGGAATTACTCTAAGCAAATGTTTTCTTTCTTTTAATTGGCCTAAAGTGTCTAATGGTCTAACATTTAACCAAATCTGATCAAAACTAGAGAGTGTCAACCACGTGTTTAACCACCACCATTTGTAAAACACATTTTGTATGCCATATATTCATGGTACAGGGTCCCTAACCACAATTTGTATTTTATACACTGAATATGTAGTTTGTTTCTGCAAGCATAAACGCATGGGTCCCATAGTTGTCCAACTAAAATTGTTTTCAATGTGTAGTTAAAAAAAGAATAAACATCTTAATTTACGAACATTTTACCGTAAATGTTTTAAATTAAACCTTTTTAAGCGCTGTAATGAAATAAAGAAAATTCCCCTAGGTTTAGTAGATGAGTTTCTGTTTTTACATATGTTGGCCATGTTATGTAACAATTCTTAAAGTTTTAATGTGATTTGTCGACTCCTTGTTGGAGATGTCAGTGCGATATGGCATGCCTGTCACAATCATAATTCAGGAACATATCTTTGTTTTTAGGAAAATTTCTCTAAGCAAATGTTTTTTCTTTTAATTGACCTAAAGTGCCTAATGGTCTAACATTTAACCAAATCTGATCAAAATTAGAGCAGCCTTTTAAGCGCTATGCCCAAAAAATCTAATTTTTAGAAAAAAAATGTTTTGGTTTTTAACGTCTCAGGGGAATTTCCCTAGATTCATTACCCAAAATTTTGGTTTCTGCTTATCTAGACCATGTTCTGTTACAAATGCCAAATTTTTATTGCGATTTTATTACTCCTTTTGCTAGATTTCGGGGCAACATGGCATGCTTGTCACAATCATAATTAGAGAACAAAATCCGATTTTTAGGGTATTTCCCTGGGTAATTTTTTTTATTTCTTATAAGTGTTAAATCAGTGACTTATGCACTTACATTCCACCAAATCTGATTCAAATTGTATCGGTCGTTCAAACGCTATGCCCAAAAAAGGCTGTTTTTTAAAAAAAAATACCGTTTTGGTTTTAACGTCCCAGGGGAATTCCCCTATATTTATCACCCAAGATTTTGATTTCTGCATATCTAGACCATGTTGTTCAACAAATCACCGAGTTTTATTGCGATTCCATTAATCCTTCTGGTAGATGTCGGGGCGACATAGCATGCCTGTCACAATTATCATTTAACAGCAAAAGTTTAATTTTTAGGGTATTTCCCTAAGTAATTTTTTTATTTCTTTTAAGTGTTAAATCAGTGACTAGTGCACTAACATTCCACCAAATTTGATTCAAATTGGAGCAGTTGTTCAAGCGCTATGGCCTAAAAAGCTAATTTTTTAGAAAAAAATGACCGTTTTAGTTTTTAACGTCCAAGGGGAATTCCCCTAAAATGACTACCCAAAATTTTGGTTTCTGCATATCTAGGCCATGTTGTCTAAAAAATCACCAAGTTTCATTGCGATTCCATTATTCCTTCTGGTAGATGTCGGGGCGCCATGCCATGCCTGTCACAATTATCATTTAACAGCAAAAGTTTAATTTTTAGGGTATTTCCCTAGGTAATTTTTTTATTTCTTTTAAGTGTTAAATCAGTGAATAGTGCACTAACATTCCACCAAATTTGATTCAAATTGGAGCAGCCGTTCAAGCGCTATTGCCTAAAAAGCTAATTTTTTAGAAAAAAATGACCGTTTTGGTTTTTAACGTCCAAGGGGAATTCCCCTAAATTTATTACCTAAAATTTTGGTTTCTGCATATCTAGGCCATGTTTTCTAAAAAATTACCAAGTTTCGTTGCGTTTCCATTATTCCTTCTGGTAGATGTCGGGGCGCCATGCCATGCCTGTCAAGCGTTTGACGAAGAAAAAAAAAAAGAAAAAAAAAAAAAAAGAAAAAAAAAAACGGACAAAAACAATATGTGTCCCATTTTTTCAAATGGGACCCATAATAACTACATGTATAAATTTATTTGGTTCCCACAAAAAATTGACAGAATAGCACGAAAAAAACTAATAGCTCTACCTATTGATGGCGGATTAAATGTCCCAGATATAATATTAAAATTAAAAGCTGTAAGAGCAACTCGCTTATATGAGATTAGAAAACTAGAAAAATTGCAAACGATCTCACAAGAATGGACACGTTTCAATTTAGCATCAACCATTAAATTAATAAATGAACAGCTATATACGAACTCGGCATTAAACGCAACAGAACCAAACAAATTTTATAAGGAAATTCGACAAACGATATATACGCTACGATGGAAAGACTTCCCATGGGAATCAAACAAATTAAAACCCATTTACGTAGAACTAATAAAAGATAAGGCGAAAGCGACTATAATACGTGAAAATAATGAGATAATAAAATGGTCACAAATTACACTTAATGATAAACTAACTAAACAACACTTCAATAACGTAGAACGAGATAGAAATTTCAAAATAGCGCATAACGCATATCACCTCGGTGATTGGTACAGAGATAAAATTGGAACGCAATATCAAAACGGTAAATTATTAATTAGAAATTGCAAATTTTGTGGAAATAGATCTGACAATATAAAGCACATTCTTACGAAATGTCAACTAACAGAAATAATAATTAATGAAATAGAAGTACTAACAAACAATGCTTGCAAACAGAAAACGCAAATAACAAAATCAATAATATTATATAACCAAACGAAAAATAATGCAACGCTAAATTTACTTGTTACCAAAGCAATCAATATTTTTAAGGCTGAAATAATAAGGAAAAAACATCAACTCGATTTTGGAAATAAATACATAGAGAGCAAAGATGAATTTACCCGACGAATACTTTGGATTATAAATACGAAAATCAAAAATATTTTATTATGGGAAAGTACATTGAGAGGCAAACAAGAAACTTATGAATTATACGATCTGAACGAGACTTATGTAATTTGAACCAATTGGATTCCTCCTTAAAAATAAAAATGTCACTTATGTATATTACTTTATATCGGGCAAATATGTTTTGAAACTGAACAATATAATAAGAAACAAGGCAACTAACTATTTTACCTTTATATTATAAAAATAATTGAAAAATATGGAAAAACAAAATAACTCACAAAAAGTAAAGCTTTGCAGGAATTGCTTGGTGAAGAAACCATCGATCCAAACAAAAAATCTTGCTGCACACCAACCTTTCATCCAATTTGAACTGTAATATAAAAAGTAGTAATTAATAATCGTTGTTAATTAATAAATCCAATAAAAAAAAAAAAAAAGTACAGGTCGGACTGTCACAAGCCCCTGGCACCATTCCATAGTTTTATGAAATTCGATGTTGAGTAGAAGTTCATCAATAGTTTCTATTTGAATAAGGCAAGATTCACCTTGTGTGTAAGTTGCCAAACAGCAAATAGATCTCTTTGGATTATCCATTCGGATTATTTCATCGACTTAATCTGTGGATATACCTCCTCTCGAGCCAGCAAGTACCTGCAAACGAACGGTAAAATAGTTTATTGCCTTGTTTTACTATTTGTAGGTTTAAAGCCCCCCGTTTATTTCGAATTTTTCAATTACCAGCCTCTAAGTCCTTTTTTTCGACTTAAGGCGAATAGCACCCCTTGATTAATATCTGTATATAAATATTCTTTTTCTTTTTGTGGTGTAAGTTAGTATCTCTGTGACACGTGGATCCCAACGTTGGCAACACTGGTACTAACTTAACTTTTCACCTTGTAAAGCTTTCTATAGTGTTTCCGCGCTTTTCGTTCCAATTTTTTTGGAAACACTGATAATTAGTTTTGCGTGAATAATACCTGATTACGCGCACTTCTCCCGTTTTTTCTTCTCTTCTTACTCCTGGGCTTGTGTAGACTCACAGCTCACTGTCGCCACCCCGCGACGTACAATATATAATTTTTCATACCACTATAAGTAAGTGACATCTAATACGTGGGTTTCCGACCTGTTAAAAAATAAACAAACTTATTAAAACAACACAAAAGTATAAAAACAAACAAAAGAACGGTCATGATGAGAGACAACGTACCTGAAATTGAAGCGAACCTTGAACGATCTTTGGTGTTCCAACTCATCGGAAATGTGGAACACATGAGCGTGAGTTCCTTCATGGAATTGTTTGCAGACGGAGCCCCGCTCGCATGTCCAGCATGGTCGATGGCGTAATCCTTGACAACTTTAAGGACTGCACCTTCATCGTCACCCTGAAAGAGAAAAATGATGATGTTGATATTCCTCAAAGAAAAGAAGTAATTAAATACTTCGAAAATAATGACATCAATTTCACCACGGAAAAGGGTTCAACCATGTCGATTAAAGCCGAACTGCCACAGGGTGGAAGCGAAGTGGTTTCCCTACACCCTGTACCAGCAGATACCGATAGAAAAAAACTGGAAGCACTCATTACAGGACAAAAGTGGGGAAAGATAAAAAACATCAACTATGGAACACACCGAAATTTCAATAAAATTAAAAACGGTTGGGTCAACATTACTCTCACAGAGACACAAATTCAAAACATACCACAACTCATCAAAATAGCAGGACGTACCATTACAGTTACGCGACCAGGGGAAGAACATATGGCGCTTTGCAGATACTGTACAGTAAGAGGACATATCCAAAATAAATGTCCGAAGAAAGGTTTCTGTGGCGAATGCAAAACTCATGGCCACACGTCAAGAAACTGCAGAGGAAACGTCCAAGCACCCCGCCCAAGAACAGTCTTTCATTCAGACTGCAATACAGCGGAACTAATGAACACACCAAAAAGGAACAACATTGGACAACATCAACCATGGCACACAGTAGAACGCTACGTCGAAAAGCGTTATCAAAATACAAGAAATGCTGAAATTAAATTAACAAACAGATTTGGACTATTGGGAAACTGGCCAGAATTTTATATTGAAAATGAAATGCGACAAGAAGGGCCGAACCAATACGATGAAAGCATCTTCAATTTGGAAGATTTTCCAAACATGACGGCGGTAAACAGTACACCAAAGAAACCCCTCACACCGCTATCACAGAGAAAAGCAAAGGGGGGGGGGAAAGAAAAACAAATCACCAAACCGTCAAGAACAGCACAAAATAGACCAACCAATTGAAAACCCCATGGACAACACACAGGAAAACAAACAAGGAAAAACGACATTAAAACAACAACCAAAGCGACACTAATAAACCCACCGAGCCCATGACCATGTATAACGAGACAAAACAAGCCATACCCATTCACCGAAAGAATTCAAATGTAGAGTCAATTTATGGAACACCAGACAATGCAAATGACATACCTACAATTCGGAGATCAGTAATTGAACGATCGGACATCTTCACGTCAGAGGCAACTTCTTCACCTAAAAGAAAACGAACTGACTCATAAATCGCGTTAAACGCAAAAAAAACTTTAAAAACAATTACAATTCCATGTAATAAAGTATCTAAGGGAGCCAAACCCAGAGATGGTTAATAATTTGAAAATTTAAAATTTCCAGGTTTCAAATTACGATAAATTAATGCTGTTCAATCTATGGCCGTTTTGACTTAATTGAGTTAATAATGCTTTGAGTTTCCACAGAACCGGCTTATGTGGAATAAACTGCCCCCTTTTACAAATATAGAAAAACATATTTGCAATAAACTTTGCAATAAACTTCTGTTCTTATTTCCATCTATATCAATCCCCGATCATCTGAGTGGATTGTATATAATTTGGATGTATTTTTTTTGCTATAAAATTTTATTCGTCTTGTTTTAATTTATAACTAGAGAGTGAAAACCACATGTGAACGCCAACTATATTTAAAACCCCTTTTGGGTGCCCTTTAGGAGGCGTTCAAATAATTATTTTTCCTATCTCTCCAATGCAAACTGACCTCACAAAAACAAATGTCACTCAAAATCCTGACATAGGAAGTCTTTTTTCACAATTTAAAATTGAAGCTTGGAGTTGGCAACCTAAACCTAAAACCCTACAAAATTTTGTTTAAAAATTTTGAGCCCATACCCCTTCGTACATCGGCAACTTTTTTCCAACAAAACAGCTAGCAGATGCACATTCAACACCTTTATTTTACAAAGCACTGCTCTACGATTACAAAACTTTACAGCTAAACGTGAACACCGGCGCGCAGCCTAGCACATGCTGCTTTCAGCCAAACAAACATTGGGGAATCACCACCATTGTTACTCAGCAAAACACTCGTTTATAAACAATGACTCATGGAGGGTACCACTCGTCACATCCTGTCGTTCATAGAGGTCTAAATTGGTTATACGCCATCTTTATATTTTTCTTGCAAGCAGAAACTAATGGGTTCCTGAGTTACCAATCTAAACATAACACCCATATTTTGTTAATAAAATATTCATGTTCGTTATCCTAAAAAATAACAATATTTTATTAGTATTATTTATTATTTACATTTTAGCACTTATTAATATAAAAACAAGGTTTTTCTACTTTATCCTAATCATGGCTGTATTCAGTGAATTTTCTAAGAACTGTTCAATCAAGTGTAGATATAATTCCTAAACTCATCAAAGTAAGCCTAAATTTCACGTTTATTGGGCGGTAATGAAGTAATATAGATTCCACAAAATTTGCAATATGTAAGGGGTTCGATGTAAGACATAACCTATCAACAGTGGCGCCGAAAGCGGGTATGAAGAGTCGCCAGCCTACCTGGCATTTTGCCAGAGTATGTAGCATCACCTGATTGTTACGCTTTCGATCATCAGATCTTCTACATTATGCAAACTATGCGAGAAAAATGCAAACTATAAGAATAATATAGTTTTACTTTATAGTTATAAAGTAATAAAACAGTTATTCACATTACTTAACTGCACACATTAAGCTTTTAAAGCCAAAGTTTAAAACATAAAATACGGTTTGTGGTAAAACGCATATAATATATATATATTTTTATTATTTGTTTCGGCAGCGCCGTGTGCCTAATCTCGAAGAGAAAATACTGCGATACTATAAAAACACTTTATCCACCTAAAATTTGTGCCTTAAAAACGTCCGTGAACTACAGAGGAACCAAAATTACTCATAGAATTGCAACGCCAGGTTCCGTTCACTACAGAACTACTACATACATACACTTGTAACGTTTTCCATGCAAAGGAAAGGTCACGTATCTAATGCGTCACATACCTACCTACTCATGCGGTTCAATTGGTGATGCGTGCAATGACGTAAAATAAACTGGGGAGAGAACAATCAATATATAGCTTATTGCGTATATATTCGGTCGCACCTTTGTTGTGATTATACAGGGGTGATTGCGTCACTGAAACAACAACTTAAAAAAAGAACCAGGCGCTTTTATAAGGTATTTAAAGATATATTCCAAGCATAAGTTTTATTTTCGGTAGCGAGTGTATTAATGACAGTTAGGAAAGCTAATCTGTTTCTTTTAACTTATTTATTAAGCAATTTTCGGCGTAGCATGTATGTAGGAGGATTGCTTGGCCATGGTTGAACTATTATTTTACACATCTAAAATTTTTAGGATTAAAAATGTGATTTATTGTTATTTGTATGATTTAGTTTTACATAATGATTAATTAGATTTGTTATGGTACGTATTGCCCTATTAAATCTGTGCCTGCCCTAACTAAATTAATTTTTAAACTACGGGACAATTATTTTTTTTGTAGGATTGGGTGGGCTATGTACATATACACAAGCTTAATATACACCAACCAATGGCGACTATAATATCTTATAGGTATTGTATATAGACAGGCGTCCAAAGAAACTCATAACACTCGAGCACCTATTACGCGTAGTTCGTTTCTTCTTACCGAAAGCGCATCTATCGTGCAAAGACGTCCGAACTTAAAGCGAAAGTTCGGAAAACAACTTGCTTTATAGCAATCAGCGTGACGAACGCGAGGGATCCCAAATTATTTAATAAAACTTTTTACTAATCATGCCGAATCTGTAAATTTTTTTGGCGCGAAATTGATTTTCTCCCAACCCTCGCATCCCCTTGCTTTTTGTTTTCCGCGCGCATGCCTACCAGTACTATACATATCTACAATCCGTACGGTTATGACCGGTTTTTGACCAGAAATCTGGACCCAATGCTACCAAGGTAAATAACACAGTCAAATATCCCTTAAATCAAGAATAAACATAACGAAATATTAAAAGTAACACATTTCTTGATCTGACCTAGTTACGCATTCATGAAAGTCTTAACTACGTTTTTATACTTTCTGGTTTAAAATGCATTAGAATAAAATAACCGATATACGACCAGGTTTATAACTTGAATATTGCATATCCATAGGGGTTGGTTAAAGATGTTAAACGGGGAAAACAGGATCGTGTTGTATCGTCATCTGTATCGTCATCGAGAGCGGATCTTTCTGAAGATGTGGAGCGAATCCTACAACTGCCACCCGGGAAGGTTCGGATAAAATGTCGTTTTGGAATGAATTTTATGTCGATTTCTATTGTGTTAAACATCTGGTGTATTGTGATGGGATGATGTCTTTAAATATTTGGGTTTGTAATGGAATGTTTCATTGTTAATTGTGGTATTTAGTGTGGTTTATAACATACACTCACAAGCAAGCAGGTTGGATGCTCGAAATATAAATCTTCAATTTGAAGTATCTTTGGTTAAATAGTAGAAACAAACACTAGACTAGAACATCGAAATTTAGTGTTATCCAGGGGCGTCATAATAGTGGTGCTCAGCTCACGATGATAATACAAGAGAGTAAACTAATGTTTTTTATTACATTTAAAGTCTGCTATCAATTAAAAACCGAAAGTGAAATTTGTTTCTGTACTTCAGAGTTTACGCGTTTCACACAATTAAAATTTCCAGGTTTAAAATTACGATAAATTAATGGTGTTCAATCTATGCCCGTTTTGACTTAATTGAGTTAATAATGCTTTGAGTTTCCACAAAACCGGCTTATGTGGAATAAACTGCCCCCCTTTTCAAATATAGAAAAACGTATTTGCAATAAACAAAATAATTCTGTTCTTATTTCCATCTATATCAATCTTCGATCATCTGAGTGGATTGTATATAATTTGGATGTTTTTTTTTCGCTATAAAATTCTTATTCGTCTTGTTTTAGTTTATAACTAGAGAGTGAAAACCACATGTGAACGCCAACTATATTTAAAACCCCCTTTTGGGTGCCCTTTAGGAGGCGTTCAACTAATTATTTTTCCTATCTCTCCAATGCAAACTGACCTCACAAAAACGACTGTTACTCAAAATCCTGACATAGGAAGTCTTAGATTTTTTCACAATTTAAATTGAAGCTTCGATTTGCAACCTAAAACCCTACAAAATTTTGTTTAAAAATTTTGAGCCTATACCCCTTCGTACATTGGCAACTTTTTTCCAACAAAACAGCTAGCAGATGCACATTCAACACCTTTATTTTACAAAGCACTGCTCCACGATTACAAAACTTTACAGCTAAACGAGAACACCGGCGCGCAGCCTGGCACATGCTGCTTTCAGCCAAACAAACATTGGGGAATCACCACTATTGTTACTCAGCAAAACACTCGTTTATAAACAATGACAATGGGTACCACTCGTCACATTCTGCCGTTGATAGAGGTCTTAATCGGTTATACGCCATCTTGGAAACGGTGACCGTTCCAGTTTGGTTTAAACTGTTTGAACTTACTAGTAGAGAGGTCATTCTGTGAGACTCCTGTCCAAATTTTAACCGTTTCTGTTGACTGCTTCGGCTATTACAGGCCTTCGACTGAAGGGTGGTCATTCTGTAGATTTCATTTGGCGACAGTGTCACTGGTGATGACTGAAACTCTTCGTACACATTAAAATTCACTGCTTGATGTTCCACATGTTTCAGCACATTTTTTCACTGTAATTTGAAAGGTTTAAAAAGTCCATAACCAGGGTACAAATAGTTGTTTTTGAGTAAAAAAAACACACCCAATGTCACCTTTGAGCCTCGTGTGACCACATTTTGCCCGTCTCCACTTCTTTTACCAATGTTTGACAATCAAGGATGGTTGGGATTGGTAAGTTTTTATATCTTCTGTATGCATAACTGTCCAACAACACATCTAGGCCTTCACACCTGCCCAAAAATTGAAAAATATGAAAAAAGGTACACATGTGGATACCAAGAGGAGTACATTTTCAGTCCTATATCACAAATCGGATTAACAGTCTGTATCGAAAGATTGTCTGGTATTTATAAAAGCCATTCGAAGTTAGGTTCTTGAAAAACTATCCGAACGACCCTCTACGGGAGTGAAAATAACCAAAAATGAGAAAAAATGACTAATTAATTACTTTGCTAATTAGCATAAGTAATTAAGTGTAAGATTTTAGACCAACAGTTGACTAGTAACATTTATCCACACTCAAATTTCTATAAATTTGGAGATTTTGGCAAAAAATTCAAAATAGCCCGTTTTTCATTTAGGAGGCGTTCAACTAATTATTTTCCCTATCTCTCCAATGCAAACTGACCTCACAAAAACGACTGTCACTCAAAATCCTGACATAGGAAGTCTTAGATTTTTTCACAATTTAAAATTAAAGCTTGGATCTGCAACCTAAACTCAAAACCCTACAAAATTTTGTTTAAAAATTTTGAGCCCATACCCCTTCGTACATCGGCAACTTTTTTCCAACAAAACAGCTAGCAGATGCACATTCAACACCTTTATTTTACAAAGCACTGCTCCACGATTACAAAACTTTACAGCTAAACGAGAACACCGGCGCGCAGCCTAGCACATGCTGCTTTCAACAAAACAAACATTGGGGAATCACCACCATTGTTACTCAGCAAAACACTAGTTTAAAAACAATGACTCATGGAGGGTAACACTCG
>CH002503.1:112485-148195 GCA_000149265.1 Ciona savignyi
GTACGTCAGTCTATTCGGGTTTCTTCGTTTGTCGGGTCGAACGACGTAACCCCCAGACGGGGTTATCTTCATTTGATTTGGTTTTGTTTAATTCAACCGCTTTCGTCAACTGTATCAGGTGCGTCAGTCTCATTCGTCAATTCCTCCGGCTGTAAATTTGCTTCTGGTAATGGTACTGGTAAACCCTCAGCGGGGGTTTCAATCTGTTCTGTTCCATTACTTTGACCCGTGGGCGCCAGATCTCTGATAGACACTGTAGTCTCACGGCCGCTGGGAAATCGAACCTGTGCATAATTTGGAGTGGCATGCAGCAAGTCAACCTCGTCCACCAGTGGTTCGTGTTTGCTATGCCGTACGTGACGTTTTAGCAAAACTGGTCCTGGATTGCTTAACCAGGTTGGAACGGAAGAACCAAATGATGAACGGCGATGGTAGTTGAACATTCGTTCATGTGGTGTTGCATTCGTAGCTGTGCATAACAAAGAACGAATTGAGTGCAACACATCTGGTAAAACCAATTGCCAGTTATTAATTGGCAAGTTCTTAGATTTTAAAGCAAGTTTTACCTCTGTCCAAATGATTCCATTATACCTTTCACATTGCCCGTTCCCGCGAGGATTATAGATGGACGGGTTACTTGTAGATATTCCCCGATTGTTGAGGTAAACAACAAATTCCTTCGACATGAAAGAACTTCCCCGATCCGAATGCACGTATGAGGGCAAGCCAAAAATGGTAAACAATTGATTTAAGCATTGGATTACCGTTTTACTTTCCATGTTGGGACATGGAAATGCGAAGGGGAACCGAGAAAATTCATCTGTTACTGTAAGTATGTAATAGTTGTTAGTAACTGATGGCAAAGGTCCTTTAAAATCGATGCTAAGCCGCTCAAATGGCTGAGTTGCTTTAATTAAGGGCACAGATTGCGGCTTGTGGAAATTTGGTTGAATTTCAGCACAAATAGAGCAATCCGCCACTGATTGTCGAATTTCTTTAAGCGTATACGGCAGGTTTTTCGTCTTAATAAAGTGATGTAACCTTGTTACCCCTGGGTAACATAAGTGGGTGTGTATATCGCGTAAAGAACACTGTCCCATACCAGCGCAAAACTCTCGTGACAGTGTGTCAGGCGCGGAGTTATATTTGCCAGCTCTATACACAATTTCATAGTCGTATTGGCCCAATTGCATTCGCCACCGTAATATTTTATCATTTTCAATTTTCCGTGTTTCTGGACATCGTACATAAACGCCACGGATTTCTGATCAGTGACCAAGTTGAAGCCCCGCCCCTGTAGGAAATGACTCCATTTCCGTACAGCCTCTATTATGGCGGTCGCTTCTTTCTCGATGCTCGAGTGACGGAGTTCACTTCGACTTAAGGTTCTAGACCAAAACGCCACAAAACAGCCACATCCGATGCATCTGTTTCAACGGTAAAAGGTAGGTCATCATCTATCAAACCGTTTTAATAGGTATAATCGACATTCTATTTAAATAAGGTAAGATTCGCGCTGAGCTAACCTCTTACCAAATAGCAAATAGAATATTCATTGCGGATTACCACATTGGATTTAACTAAAGCAAGCAAGCTCAAAGACCCCCCAGGTGATTGTAATCTATCCCTTGCTTGAGCTGCCCCTAGATTAAGTCCAAGTAATACAGTGTTGTATTGTAATTTTTCCTTTGTCTTGCCAATAAATTTCTTGTTTGATTAATTGGCTAATTAAATTGGCAACACTAAGGAATAATTACCCCCGCTTGTAATTATTGTTTATGTGTTTTCTCACGTTTTCACTTGCACTTTGCTGTTTTTTTTTGCCTTCTGACTGCTAAAGTTAGACGGCGGAGCCCTGGCCAATTTTTTCAGAATATAGCGCCACCTAGATAAACTCAACACCCTCTAAATAAAAATAATCTAGCGTTTGAGGTATATAACGTACCTACCTATCACACACACAATATACAAACACTCCAAAATTTATAGTTCCTGCATTAAAAAAAAACCCACAAACAATAAACACAAAAATGGAAAAATTGATCGAAATCGACCAAGCGACCCGAAGATCTATCGTCATACAACTCACCGGTGGTGTAGAGTTCATTTCGGTCTCGACCTTCATGGAGTTGTTCCATCCAGGTGGTCCCCTTGAATCCTTGAAACACAAGGTTGATGGGGTAATCACCGACTCCCACAAGGACGTGGCATTCCTCATCACCCTGAAAGAGGAATATGGTGACGAAAGTGTCATAAACCAGTTGATTACACATTGCACAGAAAATATAATTACCTTTACAACTGAATCAGGAACGACAGTCCGAGTTAATGCGAAATACCCAACCCCACCCATGGAAATAGTCTCATTAAATCCCGTACCATGTTATATTGATGAGATGAAACTCATAAAAACACTGGAACAAAATAAATGGGGCAAAATACACAAGCTTGAATTTGGATCCCACCGCAATTTCAAAAATATAAAAAATGGATGGCTAAGCATCCATTTCTCCAAATTAAATACTAACAATATCCCGAAAGTTCTGAAATTTGCCGGAAAATGGATTACGGTTACCAAACCAGGAGAGTCTCACATGCCACTCTGTCGCTTCTGTAAAGAGCGAGGGCATGTTCAGACAAAATGCCCCAAAAAAGGGTACTGCAATTTCTGCAAAACCACCGGACACATCCTGCGCTTTTGTCGATCCAGACCGACCTACCTACCAAATAATCCAACCAGCAGCACCCCAAGAAAAACCCGAAAACCCTCCCTTCCCATTGAAAAATCCTCAACAAAAGTCGTATCGAGCAGCTTTAACTGGATTAATTGCAACATTTAACAGGTTCACAGCACTGGATAACATGGATACAGAAACACAATTTGGCAATACAATTATACAAACACACAGTACAAATCAATTTCCAACACTCAACCAAATCCAACACTGAAACAAACCACAAAGAACACCACGACGACAAAGCCAACCACAAAACAATTCAACCCCTATTGCCACGTGAACACAAAAAACAACAGTTCATTCCAAAAAAAATCAACAACCTGCAACCACACTCTCAACGCCCCAATCAACTCACTCAAAAACAAATGAAAACCCAAAGCCAACCACATCAACGAACACACCAATAAACAAACCGATCGCACAACAGGAAACACTTACGTCAGAATCATCTTCAGGATCTTTCAACCTTGAAGAAAGCCTGCTGATGATAGATGAAGCACATCAGAAATATGTGGAAAACGAAACCACCCACTATAAAACTACCGATGAGACACCACCACGGAATGAAAATAATAATTCGGATACCAGCGACCCACCTGAACTTAGAAGAACAGTCACTTCTTTAAGAAAAATTTTTGTGAAGGAATCACCTGCAAAGAAAAGAAAACTTTCATTCGAACTGAAACACTTCAACACTTAAAAATAATAACAACACAACACAAGATTCATGACTGTTTTATAAATTTACTATGGAGAAAATGAAGAGCTTATAATCGGTACCATATATATTAATGGTATCAAAAATAAAGCTCAAATTATTTCGAATTACATGAACCAAAACAGAATTGATATTTTGTGCATGCAGGAACTACATAATTTGGACCCAAATTACACTGACAAAATTGAACACTTGACAAACTCAAAATTTTACGTGAACACCGTTTCGAAAATGAATGTTGAAACAAAGCACTTCAGAAAAGGAACTGGAATATTAATAAAAAAACATATATTATCTAAATATACTGTATGTCATAAAATAATAATAAGTAATATTTTACATAAGGTAACACTATATGAACGTAATAATACTATTAATATCTACAATATATATTTTAAATCAGGTGTATATATATTAATAATACTATAAATAATCAAATAATTATGGGAGATTTTAATTTGGTACTGAACGCAACTGACAAACAAGGTAAATTTGATTCAAAAAAAATCTTGATAGAAAAAAATGGCTTGAAATTGAAAATGAATATGGGTTAACAGATATTCACTATAAATTTAAAAGGCGTGAAATAATTTTTTACTCGAATAGTATCCAAAAATCATCCAGGTTAGACCGTATTTATGCAAACGAATACGCATTAAAAAATATAAGTAATATTAAATACATGAAATTTTATATCTGATCATAATAACTCTCCTGTAATTAATCTTAAAGTAATATCTAATAAAAAATGGGGTCCATCATTCTATAAAATTAATAATTCGGTAATAGGTAATAATTCGGTAATAGGTAATAATGAAGTAGTAGATACAATAAATACACGTTGGAATCACTGGAGACAAGAAAAGAGGAACTATAATAGAATTGAAGACTGGTGGGAAATGGGAAAAACTATGATCAAAAACGAAGTCCAATATCACTCACAAATTATAAGAAAATGTGAAAAACAAAGATATATTAATTCTGTAGAAAAATTGGAGCAACTGGAAAACAATAAACATATATTAACACAAAATATTAATATAATTAGAATTCAACGTAACGTTCACGCTTACGAAATAAAATTAAATAAAGGGGCTCTTATTCGATCGAAAATGAAAGAAATAGAAAGAGAAGTAAGACCCCACCGGTGATTTTTCCAATTTGAAAATGTTAGACAAAAACGTGATACAATTTATAAAGTAAAACTAAATAATAATAACGTAACAAATAATCCAAGTGAAACCCTTAACGAAGTATATAATTTTTACAATAACTTATGGGGGTTATTCTGAATAAAAATGAACAAGAAAAATATCTATCCGACATAAAACCATTAAAGATAAATAAGGACGATGTAAGAATACTTAAAAAACCAATAGACATTAAAGAAATAAAAATAGCAATAGAAGAACTAAACAAAAATAGCTCACCTGGCATAGACGGCCTTACTTCAAAACTTTATAAACAAATGGATAACATTTTTCTTAATGACCTCTGCGAACTTTATAATAATTTTTATTTTACGGGAAAAATGCCTAACTCAATGAGAACAGCCATTGTGAAATTAATTTTTAAAAAGGGTGATAAATTGGACCTGAAAAACTGGAGACCCATTTCGTTATTGACTACGGACTACAAAATTTTCAGCAAAATAATAAATAATAGATTAAAAATAATTCTAGATTGTATAATTAGTCAAAATCAAAAATGTGGAATTAAGAATCGGTATATAGACCAAAGTATATATAACATCCAAAGTGCAATAGAGTCGGCCAAATATTCAAATAAAAAATTAACGTTAATGACTATTGGTTATGAAAAAGCTTTTGACAGAATAGACCACCATTTTATAATTAAAATCCTCCAGAAGCTCCAAATTCCTACAGAATTAATAAATCTAATTAAAATATTATATAATGGAATAAAAAGTAAAATAGAAATAAACGGTGCTTTCACCGAACCAATAATTGTAAAACGGGGTATTAGACAAGGTTGCCCGACTAGTATGTCGCTTTTTTAATTGGGGTAGACATACTGACTAAAAAAATAAATAACAATAAATTAATAACGGGATATAGATTGGGTCCAATCGAGTATAAATTGGAACAATATGCTGACGACGTAACTTTTTTAATTGGCGACTATAAATCTCTTCCCCAAATAAAAAACGAACTTAAAAAATATGAAATGGCATCTGGACAAATAATTAATAACGATAAAACTCAATATATAACTAATGATCCAGAAGTTAAAGAGCATATTCATAATTAAATATGGGTAATAATATAGTAACGATAATTAAAATATTGGGTATATATTTTAGCTTTGAACAAAATTGCGAAAACCAAAATTGGGAAAAATCAAAACATTCAATAAAACGGGCAATTGGAATCCATCAACAACGAAATTTAACTCTTTCCGGGAAATGTACACTAATAAATTCTCTTATAGTTCCTCAAATTTTACATCCAGGTAAACATATTCCAATTAATAATAAATATATAAAAGAAATAAATAATCTAATTTTTAAATTTCTATGGTTCCCGAGTAAGTTAGAAAAAATAAAACGTCTAAAATTATTAAATTCAATAAAAGATGGGGGTAGAGCAATTCCTGATATCGAAACTAAAATAGTTGCGGCTAAATTAATAAGATTACATGAATTAACACAGATAAATAAAATAGAAAATTTATGGCAAGAGTGGGCAAGACACCAACTTGGTTCAACGATTAAATCCGTTAATTCCAAATTATATTCGAATTCATCCCCTAATGCAACATTCCCCAATAAATTATATAGAATAATTAGACATAACTATTATAAATTAAAACAAGACGACTATGTTTTTGATAACGCAAAAATGAAACCAATCTATAATATACTAATTAAACCAAAACTTTTAAATAACGTAATTAAAATTAATGACTCGATAATACCCTGGGATAAAATAAATCTCAATAGTGGAAAGATGAATTTTTACTTTAATAACAAGGAACGGGATAATAATTATAAAATAGCAAATAAAGCATTTTTTATGGGGATTTTTTCAACTATAATATAATGTATAAAAATAAAATTATAATAAGGAGATGTAAATTCTGTCGGGGCCCAAATGATAATATTATACACCTACTTACTAGTTGTCCTACAATAAGATCTATCTTCAATAACTTTATCCTATCATAAAACTAAATTAACTAATCAACTAATATTATATAATTGCTCCGACGATGAACAAAAGCTTCAACGCGGAGCGATTAAACTACTTACCTTAGCCAAAATAGAAGTAATTAACTATAAGAAATATTTAGATTTAAAAAATGCATATATATGGAACAATAGTGAATTCAACCGGAAAATACTGTGGATAGTTAAAAATAAATTCAACATATATCTTCGAAAACTGTGCACAGCGGAAAACTTCGACTTTGTCAAACAAAAATTTAATGTTATTCACGAATTTAATATTATTGATAATTGATAATGTTTAGACAATGTTTAAAATTTTGTATAAATAATAACAATACATAACTTCCGATCCTTTCCTTTTTTGTATATACTACATAATTAATATCAAACTTGTAAGCAATAATTGCATGTAATAAATATTAAATAATTTGATATAACAAGTAAAACTTAATATTTGTGTAATAAAAAAATAATAATTAAAATATACATACCTTTTTTTAGTGTTTTACATTGAAATTATATGCAGTGAACAGCTCAAGCAAGGAATAGAATACAATCCAATCGATCCTGAAATAAATAATTGTGCTAATATAATATTTGTATGTATATTTTGTGTATTGTTATTTTTGGTCGAAATGTCGGTATACGCGTACTTAGTCGCCCAATAAAAAAAAAATCATCTATAATTCCGAGAGTCACTTTACTTAATGTCTCTTTTAGTGTATTGAACGCATTCCTAGCACTACGAGATAGATGAAACTCTTTGGCATCAAGCAACGGCTTAATATTATCAGAGTATTTAGGAATCCATCTAGCGTAATATGCGAACATGCCGATGATCCTTTGCAATGACTTGCCATTTTGCGGTGCTGGTATCTCCAATAGTGATTTAACGCGTTCTGGATCCGGCTGTAAACCATCTTTTGATATTCTGTAGCCAAGCAGATCTATTGTATCAGTTAAATATGTGCACTTGTTTTCGATTAAGGTTAAATTGCAGGACTCTGCTACCGTGAGAAACTTCTTTAAGTTTAAATCGTGTTCCTCTTGTGTTTTACCGCCGATGGTTATGTTGTCGAGGTAGGCAATAGTTCCTTTACAATCATACTTCTCGATTATATCATTGATAATGCGCTGAAAGCAAGGAACTGCATTTTTTAAACCAAACTGAAGTCTTGTAAACTGATATAATTTACCACATGCTTCAAAAGCTGTGTAGAGTCGGGCGTCTTTAGGTAGTTCAACTTGATGTTAAGCGTTTTTTAAATCAAGTGTTGTGAATATGCAGAACTTGGCAACTTTTTCTACAACGTCATGCATGCGTGGCAGTGGATAACCATCGAGTTGTGTGAATTTGTTCACTGTCTGACTATAATCAATACACATTCGTTTTTTATGGTTTTTATTTGAAGTTACTACAACTTGGGCTCTCCAAGGAGAATTACTGGGTTCTATAATGCCTTCACTCAGCAGTCTTTTCGTTTCCTCTGCTATAAATAAGTTGTCAGCACGTCGTCGTGATTTTGTAACTATAGGGTGACAGTCCGATGTCATGTAGTCAAACAATCTTGGAGGCGATGGGCACTTAAATGACTGCAATGCTCTAAGGTATAATGAGGGTTTTAATCCACCAAAGTGTATATTGACACTCTTATGTTGTTCCATAAAATCTTGTCCAAGAACAACGTCTGTTAATAGCCCGTCGACAATACATAAAGGTATGTTTTTATAAGTCCTTTGAAGTACTTCTACAGTCGCCACACTGGATCCCAGACTCCGGGAAGAACATCCTTTTACAGCTAAATCAATATGTGTGCGTTCTCCCGATGCAGTAATATTAAGTCGCTTTGCTACGTCACTACTAACGTGGCTGTTCGTGGAGCCAGTGTCGATGAGGGCGTTTAGAGGTGTTCCGTTAAGTTTAATCCTTACATTTGTCCGGTTTCTGGACTTAAGTAACGTTGAGGTACCCATTAATGCAGAATTACTCACGGCGGCTGATGTATTTTGATTGTGATAAGGGGAAGAACGGCAAACTTTGGCAAAGTGACCAACTTTATGGCATCTACTACAAGTCGCATCCTTTGCGGGACAGAATTTTCGATAATGCCGACTGTTTCCACAAAAGTAACATCTTTGATTTGCCACTGCTGCATAATCGCTGGCTTCTATGGAGCGATTCTTCTTTATAGGTGCTGAAATTACTGCAGTTTCGTTAATTGGTAAATGAGCGGTGGCAATTTGTTCTGAATTTCTTTGAGTAACGTCCAACGAACGTGCTTTGTCAAATATGGTTTGTAAATCTAAATTTTCGATTTCAAGCAATCGTTGCCTGATGTAATTAGAATGAATTCCTGATATAAATGCGTCACGAATACCTTCTTGACGATACTGTGCACCTGAAACGGCAGTAAAGTTGCAATCGTTGCCTAATTTCTTCAGTTGTTGAAAGTAATCGTCTAGAGTCTGCTCCAATTTCTGCTTATGAATGGTTTAAATTCGCTATGGCGTCGTCGTAGGTCGAGGATTCGTTGATATACTCGTAAACGCTGACATCCACGTGATTTATGAGGATATTCAACTTTCTTGCCGATGTGATTTCCTCCAATCTGTCGATATAATTCGAGAATGTTCGAAACCAGTGCTTCCATTTCTTGCTCGAATCTGGCTAGTTAGCATCAGCATCGAATCGTTCAGGTCTTAAACATTTATCCATTTAATAATTAACAGTCAATTAAATTGTCGTAATCCTTATTTATTAAGGTTTAATTGACTGTTATTCTAAAACAAAAAGGAAACGCAATATATTAACAATATAAGAACAGTCAACTCCCACTAAACCGTACAGTAAATAGTGCCACAAAATAAGTAACAGAGGTCGAACACGCAGAAGCCGCGGATAAATAATTATTGCCAACACGGGCGGGCGTGCGTAAGGTGTTCAACTGAAATTACGACATGCTAGCAATCTCCTGGTTAATATAATATCTGATTATTTGGAAAATAAGAAATCTGTTATTGGAGTTTTTAGATCTGTCAAAAGCATTCGACACCATTGATCATGATATCTTGCCTAACAAAATGTCTCATTATGGGGTTTAGCACTTGATTGGTTCACCAGTTATTTGTCAAACCGACAACAAATTGTTAATTTTAATGGAACTTTATCTTCCAACCCGAACCCAGTTAAACTAGTTCCTCAAGGATCCATTCTAGGTCCTTTACTATTCCTTATATATATAAGTGATCTGCCAAATTGCCCAATCCATAGTAAAGCCATTATGTTTGCCGATGACACCTCCATTTTACCCCGGGCCGCAACCAATCCATAACCTGTGTAAATGCCAGTGCGGATCTAGACAGATTATACACATGGCTTTCCAGCAACAAACTGGTTTTTAACACTGATAAAACAAAATACATGCACTTTTCCAACTCTATTAAATCTTCATTTTCAGTACCACCCCTAATTTCAATAAATAACTATAAAATTGAACAAGTCAACAGCTTGAAATTCCTTGGTTTAACATTAAATGACAACCTTTCCTGGAAACCACACATGCAAATACTCCCATAAGAAACTTAACACTAGTTTACTGATGGTACGTAAAACAAAACCCCTTGTTGTCCAAGCCTCACTTTTCACATTATACCACGCAATTATACTAAGTCACCTTCACTATTGCATATCCACCTGGTGTTATGGTAATAACTTAATGCTAACTAAATTACAGCGAGTGTGCAATAAGGTTATTCGCCTAATATTTAACCTTGGTAAACGCGAAAATACAGTTTCTATAATGAGACAACATGGACTTTTAACAATTTATGACATGCACAAATTAGAAATATTATCCATAATGCACAAATGCAATAACACTACACTTCCCTCTGCCCTCCATAATTACATACCGAACAAACCTAAAACTACTATGAAAACAAGAAGCAATTCCCAATTTTTAATTCCTTTTTGTAACAAGTCCCTATCCCAACAATCCCTAAAATGCATAGGCCCAAAGTTTTGGCAACAATTACCGGATATCATTCGTGAGATTAAATCGCTTAAAAAGTTCACCAAAGCTGTCAAACAACAGCTATTGGAAGATCCTCATTCGCTTTCCTAGTTTCCATTAATATAATAATATTATTATTATTATTATGATTTTTTTTAATAAATAAATAAATCCCCTTTGTAATTTTAAAATTCCATGTACTTCTTGCCCTAATAAACTCAAATTAACTGCTTTACCTTACCTATCCTTTTGCATCTATTTTACACATGCATCCATTTCTTTGACTTGTTTTCACATTTTCCTAATAAAATCACATGCATGATTAGTTTCCAGATTTTGCTCTTTTTAAATTATGATCATCAAATTAAATCACAGTTTTGACTTCCTTTGCATGTTAACAATATTGATTTGTCTACTCTACACCAAACACAAGTGTTATTTATGATAATGTTATTACAGTATTCTCTGTTACTTGGTAAGCCGTTGGTTTTGTTTTTCTGTGAAATAGTTTTTGCCGGCCCTAACAGAGCTCTGTATTTTAAAGCTTATCACTTCAGTAGTTTTACTTGTTTTTGGCTTATAAAATATCTTTCAGCATTTGATGCTCTCCACACCCTGTTCCATAATCTCTTTTCATTTCTGTCTATTGTTCTATTTCTTTAATGTCTTGAAGCATTTTTACAACTATACTGCCAAGACATTATTGCTCCAGATATCCGGACATCGAAATTTTATATACAAGGAGAAGGTCGTCCATTTTTTCTTGCGTGGCTTCTTTCTCCTTCAATTTACTGTTCGAGAGTTGGCAGTGTGATTTCCAGAAGAAGATGGCATGGTCAATATTAAACTAACATGTCACAACCAATTTGCTTTAATATAATCGGATCCTTGCTGCAGTCTTTAGTATTTTTACTTGCTAACAACCCTTTTTTGGCTTCCTATTTATTTATTTCTTATTTTTTACTTATTTACTTTAACATTTTGTTTGTTTTGTTCTTTTGTTTTGCTATTTATGGTGCACTAATGTAGTGCTTCTTTTTTACACTCCTAAATAAGTATTGAATCAAATGCATTAGTGTTATGCAATTTGTGTGTTATAATAAGAATATTTAATGCTAATATGCCATTAATTTATATCCTTTTTTATACTGATGTGTTTAAACGACTGTTCGTTTTGCTGTATTTTTCCGTTCCTCTATTACATTAATATGGGCGGGTCCACAGTAGCCACCGGAACCAGAAATTTAGGCCATGGAAGGCCAATTACTCCAGCGCCCCGGGCTAACATGGATCCGGGATATGGCGGTCAAGTCGGCCAGTGTCCTGAAGGAAACTGACTAAATGCTTGACCGGAATAGATGCGAGATCTTCAGATTTAAAAACACCAAAATTTCTCCATCTGTTTACAGCAAATGCTGGACAATGGCCAACATAGTGTAAAGGAGTCTCGTCTTCTTCTTGGCAGAAGGAACAGGTTTCACATGTCGTGCGCATAAGAATGGATTGGTGCTTTGCCAAATTAGCATGACCAGTGATAATCTGAATAACAGATCGCAACCGTCTCCGCCGCAGAAGTTCCCTGGACAGGGATAGGCCTTGTCCAAGATATTCCTTCGTCTGACTACAGCAACAGTATTGTCTCTCCATTCTTCAGCATGTTTTCGGCTCATCCACGCCTCCAATTCTCTCCTGACAGAGCAGACAGGATACAGAGGAATGGTTCTGGACCGATGAAGGCAGTGCTGGATGCGTCACGAGCCAACTCGTCAGCTTGATCATTGCCATCAAAGTTTGAGTGGCCTGGAATCCAGCAAAGTTCCACAAGATTAAGCCCTCCAAGATTGTGAAGAAGGTAACATGTCTCTCACAGCAAGGGGCTATGTATCTTCAAGCTCAATACAGCTTTCAGAGCAGCCTGACTATCACTGTGAATGGTGATGGATATTTTTGCTGTGTTCCAAGACTGCAGAATCCTTGCAGCATGGTTTATTGCAAGAATCTCTGTCTGAAAAACTGAGGGGAAGCTTCCAAGTGGAAAGCTGAATTTGTAATCAAACTTGGTGGATTGAATAAGTACTCCAGCACCAGTTGATCCATCTAGTCGATACCCATCAGTGTAACAGACAAGCTGTGATGGGTCAGATGGTCGTGCAGGTGGAGTGATGTTGTCACGGTCGCTGATCTGAATTGCGAAATGGCGTTCCAGATGGAGAGTGCGGAAACTGCAATCCACTGGCAATGAGAGAAGATGGATATCTTCCATTGCTTGGTTTCAGATGTCAATATGACTTTTCTTGTGCCACACTGAGTTACCAGTCCCCTTCCAGTGACCTAAAAATCTCTGGCGGTGTGCCGTTTTAATGGCTGTGCCCTGGAGGTACAGGTGCAGCGGGGGGAGGTTAAGTAGCATCTCCATTGCCCTTGTGGGGTGCCTTTAAAGGCGCCTGTAATGAATAGGCAGGCCAAATCTTTAAACCAATAAGCCACTAATGAAGCATAGGTCAGGATAGGTCGCATAATCTGACAGTAGAGCCACATCATTATGTTTGGCTGTAGCCTCCATGTAGGGCCAACTGCTCTACGGCATTGTGCTAGAGCAGCAGTTGCCTTCTTAATACGACTTGAATGGTGATTCTTCCAAGACAACTTGTTGTCTAGGATGACACCAAGATACTTAGCTTCCTTTGATAGGCTAAGCCGGATATTGTGAAGAAAAATTGGTTTTAAAGTACATTTTCTCCTTCTTGTGAACATTACCATAACTGTCTTTGCAAAGCGAAGGTGGTTGCTTATTGCCCATTTCTCCAGACGATTTAAGGGTTGATTGGGCAATCGTTCCAAGTGTTGATGGGTCTGGGCCAGATATAATAACGCTCAAGTCATCAGCATATGCTTACACAAGTGCAGCCTCTTAGCTAGTGAAT
This sequence comes from Ciona savignyi, assembly GCA_000149265.1. Taxonomy (NCBI): domain Eukaryota; kingdom Metazoa; phylum Chordata; class Ascidiacea; order Phlebobranchia; family Cionidae; genus Ciona; species Ciona savignyi. Next base: position 126,069 of record CH002503.1, read on the forward strand.
TGGCGTAGTAGAGTGCCCACCAGGAGGTTCCATAACAAGGGGGATAGGATTCCCCCTTGTGAACAACCTTTTTTGACCTGTTTCTTCTCGGTACAGCCATGCAGTTCTGCTGTGGCTGTTCGGTGTTTAAGCATATAACTTATCCACCGGATAACTGTTTCATTAACATGATACTTTCGCAAAGGAACTATCATGGAATCAAAAGTGGCATTAGAGAAGGCTCCTTTAATATCCAGAAAAACAAAAAAAATATGACGTAGCTCGTGTGGACGACGCAGATGGACCACGGGTTTTTTTTTGTGGCCGGAGTAGGGGTGGTGGAAGAGGAAGTTTAACTCTGCCTTTTCCGTTAGTGGACCCGCTGGCGCTTACTTTGCCATCCCAAGTGGGGGCAGCTGTGGGCATTGAGGTGTTGGTAGGGCCGGGACGGTTGCAGAGATTATCATTGGCTTTTCGGGCTTGTTTTCGAGCCTTCTGCCGCCGATTTTTTTCTCTTCTGTACTCTGTCTGCCTTGGAAGGTGCTGGCTCAAAGGTTTCTCGTGCCCGCCAAATGGAGTTTGCTTCACCACTGTCCGACAAGACAGACAGCTCCGCTTGCTCCATCGTTAGATTTGAGAGCATATGCGCGAGTGGAGATGTCACCGAAGTGACATCGGAAAACCCATCGCTATCGCTGAAGAAAGCTTGGGGTGCCGCCGCAGAGCATTAAATGCTCGCTTTGTCTGGCTTTGCCTCCGGTTTGTCGGCCAACCTCGGTAAGGAGGTGGAGGACAAACTATCATCAGCGGGTTGTTTTTGTTAATTTTTTTCCGTTCCACGCTATATAAACAATAGGGTTTTTGCCCCCTCTAGGGTCCGACTTACGTTCTCGGCACAGCCGAGGCAACAAGGCCAGGCAAAACGCCCTCCCGCAGTTTCGGCTCTTCGTAGGACCCCGACCAGCTTTCAACAGCTCCCGCCAACCCTCGTACACAGATGGGGAATCAGCCCACTGAGACTTAGGCCATCGATGTGTCTACGACTGGACTTGATCCTTGCACCCTCGCAAGGGTTTACCCCCTAGTAGCCGAGGCGCTACTCTCGGTATCGCGGTGCTCCTAGTGCGTCAACCCCCAAAGTACCGTGTTGGAGTTACACCACTTACCTGAAGTGGCATAATCCTCAAGCACCAGGTGGCCTCTGCAGTTCGGAAGCCAAATAAACTGGCCAGGGATAGAACCAGTTGTCCCTGCCGTGGGTGGAGTCGAGAAATTCCCCTTTCACATACCATTACAGTAGCTTAACGGTAACCCGAAAGTGGATTGCAGCTTTGTCAGTTCCTCACCTTCGACCTTACCAACATGGTTGACGTTGCCAGAGTAGGAAAATTCCACCCCCGATGGCATTGCGCTTGGGTTCATTGGAAACTCAAACCTCCCTACCACGTTAAGGTGGCAATCCATAGAGAGGAAAATTCCTGTATCGTGATTATATTTGTTTGTCATTTTAAAAACCGAAGCAAAAAATGAATAAACTAAAAACTAAACTAAACTTCCCCATGCTTTCGTGGCGCTCCTAGCAAAGTCTCGTCGCCCAATTTGTAAACTGCTGCAATACCTCATATACAAGAGTGAAGGTTATAACCAGACAGGTTCTTGGTTCGACCTTCACCCTGTCCACTTTTTGCGCGGTTGTGTATAATGAATGGTCTAAGTTGTTAATAATGAGCTTTATTGTCATATTACCCTGCACCAGTCACATGATATCCTTATCACTACTACAAGGTCCCCACACCCCCTCCCCAAGCTTGATATTTTGATGCGGCTGACTTTAAAATACACCACGCCAACTTGTGTGCCTCTTAAACTTGTTTCAACAAATATTCCTAAATTTTTTCATATTTTTAACCTCATCACCAATTGATTGAATATGCTTGAACTGTCTTTTGCCACATTATGTCTTCATTGTTAGTTAAATTACCTTCAAAGTATTTCGCTTAGCACTTAGATCCCCCCCCTTGTACACATGGGGTGACACAAACCCGTCCTCTTCCGCCATGTTGTAGAGCATCGGTGGAGGTCTGACCTTGTGTGGGCGGCTTGGTTAAAGTAAAATAAAAATTCAAAACTGTAAATGACGGCAAAACGACAGTCGTTAATTACCTCTAAACCCAATTGATTATTTAGGGTGGGTATAGCCAGACATGGCCACCCATACGTAATGTATATTTTTAAAATTGGTCAAATGTTATAAAATAAAATTTACTGCTTATAAGTTGATATTTCTATAAACCAATACAAAATATAGAATATCTTTACTAATTAATACCATAAAAAAGATGATGTTAAATAAATGTGGGAATTTCATTACAATTCAATATTAACCCGTCCTCGATTATAAACCGCAAGTTTAAAGATACCACTACACGCTGCGGTTTGCTACGTAGCTTCTCAGTGATTTGTTTGAAAGCTTAACCAAACCTTAATCAAGTATAAACATAAGAATTACCATTTCTTATTGCTAAGACATTTATAAATGCCGTGGTATCATTTTTAAATTCTTTTATTAAAGATTTAATTTTTGTTATTTAACAGAGTTTTTAGGTGATGTTTTCAAGAACTTAATAAATATATTCATCCTATTATTAAGTATAGTTTTTTTAAGTAAATTAATGAATTTCGACCAATGAAAATATTTTAACACTTTGCCCTTACAGATAAACAAGCAAGTTAATTGCCTATGTTCACAGTCACTTCCTGATTTGCTTCCAGGGTACCCTTCTGTAACTACTATCGCCAGCGAATCACTATACAATTTCAACACGGGCTATTATAATAATAAATGTACAATCATGTACAAAGATATCAAATCATGTTTTGTCCCCAATATTGAAGCTGCTAAGTTGTTATACATTGTTATATTTCAAATGAATATTTAAATTAGTTTGTTTCTATTTCATAGCTGATTATTAAATATATAATTTACAGGATATACTCATTGTGGAGTTTTAACATTCCTGTTCCACACAGATCAAACTGACAGTGAGAAGTTATGAGAGGTTGGATGACCACACAGCACAATGTCTGGCTGGGTGTGTTGGCAAATTATCGGAACTGGATTTGGACTGGAACGAACTTTCACCAGAAGGTCAACGTATGTTGCAAGAAGCAATACAACAACTCTCTTCTCTCCAGGTAAGCCTCAGTTTCCTGTGATATTGTGTATTAATGATGTGTTTAAAATGAACCAAGTTTAAATGATTTAGGTTCATTTGGGCTGATTAAATATTCATGTTAAAATTTATTTCTTATTTGCATATTAAATACAATAAAAATATATAAACAAAAAATCACACAAAATTAAGTGTTTTAAGATTTTAGAACAAAACTTTGGCATAAAAACAAACTGATCTTTTTTTTATTTCACTTCCTGTAAATAAAAAGTGAAATGGAAGTACTAAAATGGGGGAAACTGTTATGGTTACAACCAGGTTACTTACTACAATAGATCAGCGGTTCCCAAACTTTTTTGTTGGCGGCGCCTTTTGAAACCTCAATAAACCTTGCAGGGCTCCCTTATGAAGACAAAATTTCCAAACTGCAAGTTCACACGAATTTATTTTTAACATGTTGAAATCATTGAAATGCAAAATATTTTTAAAAGGTACAAAAATGTCAGCGTCTATTCAAAATGAAAAGCGTTTAATCAATATGAGCAGTGCGCTTGCTGCTCTTCGCACAATTTATCAAACCGCGGTTTAATGCTTGACATCGCAACACGCATCTCACGCTTAGTGTCGATCTTACTGCGATACTTCGACTTGATTGCTGCTACCGCAGAAAACCAGCTTCGCATAAATATGACGTTGCAAACGGCACAAGAACACAGAGTCGTTCGCAGCCTACAAGTGGAAATTCAGATCGAGCCTTAATCCAGAATAAAATAAGTGAATTAAGGTTGTGTTTGCTTTTCAAAGTGAGGTCAGAATAAAGATCGATAATTTGTTCAGCTTCCAGAGAACCCTGAGGGGCATTTGCATTATCAACACAATGATTTCTTATCCAATTTTGCTTCTCTATGTCGTTAGGAAAATATTTCTTAAAATGTGAGATTAGAGCATCCAAATATGAACACATAACAGTCTTCATATCACAAAAACCATCGGCATTCTGCAGGGACGTTCACAGTTTTGACAACAACTTCAAGCACTCCATTAAGATCACCGCTAAGCTGTTGCGAAGCAAATGCCTCACGGTGTATTATGCAGTGCGTCCATTTTGCACTGACGGCAACGACCCGCACTCGCAGTCCGCCCAAATGACCAGATATAGCTCGGGCACCATTGGTGCATAATAAACCAATGCAATATTTCCACTCGAGGGTTTTTTGCTGAATACAATTGTTCAGTATTGTAAACAATTCAAGTGCTCTACAATTTGTTTAAATGTTCTTACAAAAGAGCAAATCTTCAACGATGTTTTCTTCGGTATTAATAAAGCGTACATAGCAAATCAAACTATAGAGTATCAAGTGCAATATATTCATGCTACAGGGTCCTTAACCACAATTTGTATTTTATACACCATGTATGTAGTTTGTTTCTGCAAGCATAAACGCATGGGTCCCACAGTTATCCAACCAAACTTCTTTTCCATGTGTAGATAAATAAAGAATAAACATCTTTGTGTAGATAAATGAAGAATAAACATTTTATCACAAATGTTTTAAATTAAAGCTTTTTTTCAAGCGCTGTAAAGAAATGGAGCTAAATTCCCAAAACAGTCCGATTTAGTTTTTTATGGTTTCAGGAAATTCCTCTTGGGTTTAGTAAATAAGTTTCTGTTTATACACAAGTTACTCAGGTGATATTATAATTCTTGAAGTTTTAATCTGATTTGTCGACTCCCTTGTTGGAGATGTCAGTGCAATATGGCATGACTGTCACAATCATAATTCAGGAACATTTCTTCGTTTTTAAGGGAATTACCCTAAGTAAATGTTTTATTTCTCTTAATTAGCACAGAGTGTCTGATGTTCTAACATTTTACCAAATCTGATCAAAATTAGAGCAGCCGTTCAAGCGGTATGCTCCCAAAAGCTAATTTACGTCTCAGGGGAATTCTACTGGATTCATTACCCAAAATTTTGGTTTATACATATCTATACCATGTTGTCTAAGAAATACCAAAGTTTGATTGCGATTCAATTTTTCCTTCTGGTAGATGTCGGGGCGACATGGCGTGCTTGTCACAATCATGATTTGAGAACAAGATCTTATTTTTAGGGGTATTTTCATAGGTAAATTTTTTATTTCTTTTAAGTGTTAAATCAGTGACGAAAGCACGATATGCCCAAAAAAGCTAATTTGTTAGAAAAAAATACCAATTTGGTTTTTAACGTCTCAGGAGAATTCCCCAGAGTTTAGCACACAAAATTTTTGCTTTCTGCATATCTAGACCATGTTCTCCAACAAATTACCAAGTTTTATTGCGATTCCATTAACCCTTTTGGTAGATGTCGGAGCGACATGCCATGCCCGTCAAGCGTTTGACGAAAAAAACGGACAAAACCAATATGTGTCCCATTTTTTTCAAATGGGACTCATAATAAGCATCTTTATTACTGCTTGTTGCCTCCATTAACTGTAAGCTGTACTCATTTCCAAACATTTTCGATACAAGCTGTTAAGGAATATCTTTTATCAATGTCGTGGCGCCCAGTTTGGGAACCGGGGCAATAGCTCATATACAAGAGTGGAAGTTATCACCAGGCAGGTTCTCGGTTCGATCTTAACCCTCAGTGGCGCAAAGTACGGCCGTGTCGCACGGCCTATCGATTTAAAAAAATATAAAAATTATTTATATATAAATATATATATACAGTGGCGCCTAACGACGCGTGCACAGTAGTCCAGCCTAACTTGGCATTTTGCCAGGATATGCAGCATCACCTGATTTTTACGCGTTTCGATCATCAGATCGTCTACATTAAATGCCTGTCTGCACTACAATTCAACTGCGCAAGACATACAAGCGTTGAAATGGGAGAACAAAAACGATTATTTTCTGATGCGAAAATGCAAACTATGATAGAAATGTAGTACAACTTTACAGCAATCAAGCGATTAAACGGTTATTCACACAACTTAACTACACAGATCAAGCTTAACCTAAAGTTTAACTTAAACATACAAAATTTTGAATTTTAATACGGTTTGTGGTAAAACGTATATAATATATATATATATATATATTATTATAATCAATATATAGCGTATTGCGTATATATTTGATCGCACCTTCGCTGTGATTACACAAGGGCGATTGCGTTTTAATATCGTATGCCGCATTGAAACAACAACTTAAGAAACAACCAGACGCTTTTATCAGGTAGTTAAAGATATATTTCAATCAAAAGTTTTATATTCGGTATCGAGTGTATTAATTACAGTTAGGAAAGCTAATCCGTATCTTTTAACTTTTTTTAATAAGCAATCTTCGGCTTAGCGTGTACGTAAGGATTGCTTGGCCTTAGTCCAACTTGCACCTGGCCGAAATGAGTAGACGCGTGTATCTTTTTGACGACGTGCGAACGCTGGAAGCTCACGATAATGATAAGAGAGAGAGAGTACACTTATGTGTCTTTAGTATAAACAGTCTGTTATCAATTAGAAACATAAAGCGAAAATTACGTTAAAACTTATTTTACGCATTTCACACAATTATAATTTTCATTTTTAAAAATGTGATATACTGTTGTTTGCATGATTTAGTTTTACAGATTGATAAATTAGATCCCGTTACGGTACGTAATGCCCTATTGAATCTATGCCTGCTCCAACTATAATTGATTTTTAAACTACTCTTTAGTTACGCCTATAATTGCGAAGAACATTTGATTTTCCAGACGCGCACATACACCTTTGGAGTGTCACATTTGTTTCATTAATTATTTCACGCGAGTAAGGAAAGTCCAATGGTTTACGCCGGGACGATTAAATTATTTTATAAATCGGTCCTTTGGCCGCAAACCGGACGATTATACCCTAGATTGGGTAGGTCGGCCGATCCCCGATCAAATGTCGGATGCCGACACCAGGTTTGGTGGTTTAACGTGAGCTAAGGGGGGAATTTGTTTGACGAACGAAAGCGTTGTTAAGTGTTTTTTTGTAATTACTAAGTTAGTTGAACTGCCGCTGTGCGCATTAAAACTCAATGAGAGGTAAAAAGTTTTAATATGCTACCGTATCAAATTTAGTTTATTGTTGATTTCCACAATGAAAACATAAAAAATAGATTTCTATAAAAATTAAAAACTGGAAAAAGACGGCAAAACGACAGTCGTTAAACACCTCTATACCCAATTGATTATTTAGGGTGAGTATAGCAATACGTAATATATATTTTTAAAATTGGTCAAATGATATAAAATAAAATTTACTGCTTATAAGTTGATATTTCTATAAAACAATACAAAATATAGAATATCTTTTCTAATTAATACCATAAAAAAGTTGATGATAAATAAATGTGGGAATTCCCTTATAATTCAATGCTAACGCGTCCTCGCTTATAAACCGCAAGTTTAAAGATACCACTACACGCTGCGGTTTGCTACGTAGCTTCTTGGTGATTTGATTGACAGCTTAACCATACCTCAATCAAGAATAAACCTATGATACCATTTTCTTATTGCTATGACATTTATAAATGCTGTGGTGCCATTTTTAATTGCTTTTATTTAGGATTTTATTTTATTAAGACAGTTTTTTGATGAAGTTTTCAAGAACTTAATAAATATATTCACCCTTTTATAAAGTATAGTTTTTTGTGGAAATAAATGAATTTCGACCAATGAAAATATTTTAGAATTTTGCCCCCAAATAAACAGGCAAGTTAATTGACTATGTTCACAGTGTCTTCCTGATTTGGTTCCAGGATACTTAGTTTTACGACTATCGCCGGCGAATCACTATACAGTTCCAACACGGGCTACTATATTAATAAAATGTACAAAGATATTAAATCATGTTTTGTCCCCCAATATTCCAGCTGCTTAGTTGTTATATTTTTCAAATGAATATTCAAATTGCTTTGTTTCTATTTCATATTTGATTATTGAACATATATTCCACAGGAAATATTCATGGTGGAGTTTTAACATTCCTGTTCTACACAGATCAAACTTACAGTGAGAAGCGATTGGAGGTTGGATGACCACGCAGTACAATGTCTGGTTGGGTGTGTTGGCAAAATATCGGAACTGTATTTGGACTGGAACGAACTTTCACCAAAAGGTCAACGTATGTTGCAAGAAGCAATACAGCAACTCCCTTCTCCCCAGGTAAGCCTTAGTTTTATGTGATGTTGTGTATGATTGATGTGTTTTAATTGAATCAAGTTTCAATGAATTAAGCTCATTTGGGCTATTCGGTATGAGGGAATCAGGATATCATCAGTAATTTAGATACCAAGGCAATCGTACTCTAATATAAGATGCACATTGCTCGTTTATTTATTGTATCTTGAATTTTAAACCGCTATAAAATGTACTTGCATAGCAAGCAAAATGTTTTTCTTACTAATTTAATGATGTAAAATATAATTGCATGTAGGTTTAATAAAAATGTAATTTCTTATTATAATCATCATCACTGTTACCTAAAAAAAGTTGCTACCTTTTTTTCTAATTTTGATATAAAATTGTATAACTAAAACTCATTTTGTTTCAGTATATTCACCTAAATTCGAAACATTAGATTCTAAAAATAATTCCGATCATTTCCTTTTCAAATCGAATCTTGATACTGGAATAAGCATCCCTAATTTAGGTTGGTATTTTCATGCATAACATATATGCAATAATAAACAAACTGTTAGGCGATTATATTAACGTTATCGTAATAAAGAATAAAATATACTATTCAACAAGTATCCTACAGGTAGTAAACAATAAATTAATAAATTTAACAAGATAGTAAACATGTAGTAAACAAGAAACTCTTAGAATATCTGGACAGCAGGATTTTTAAATAAAAAAGGGATTTGTTATGTAAGTGTAGTAATTAAGGGTAAACTAGTGTGCTACATCAGTGCTAGATAGAAGCATTCAAAGTGCAAGGTAACTGTATGTGGAACAGATGATATTTAAAGTGACTCACTGATTTCGTTAAGTTCCAGGATACCCTGCTGTAACGACTATCGCCAGCGAATCACCATACAGTTTCAACACGGGCTACTATATTAATAAAATATAAAAAGATATCAAATCATGTTTTGCCCCCAATATTTCAGCTGCTAAAGTTGTTATAACTTGTTATATTTCATGTAAATATATTCAAATTGGGTTGTTTCTATTTAATAATTGAATTTTAAACATATAATTCAATCCACAGGATATATTCACTGTGGAATTTTAACATTCCTGTTCCACACAGATCAAACTTACAGTGAGAGGTTATTGGAGGTTGGATGATGAGAAGTTGGATGATCACACAGCACAATGTCTGGCTGGGTGTGTTGGCAAAATATCGGAACTGGATTTGGACTGGAGCCAACTTTCACCAGAAGGTCAACGTATGTTGCAAAAAGCAATAAAACAACTCCCTTCTCCCCAGGTAAGCCTTAGTTTCATGTAATGTTGTGTATGATTGATGTGTTTTAAATGAATCAAGTTCAAATGATTTAGGTTCATTTGGGCTGTTTAAATAATTATGTTAATTTTTTTTATTTGCGTAATAAATGTACTACATATGTTCATAGTCAAAAGCGGTAAAATGCATTATTTACCTTTGTTGTATATCATAAACAATAAAATTATATAAACAAAAAAAATCGCACGAAATTAAGTGTTTTAAGATTTTAGAACAAAACTTTGGGATAAAAATAATCGAATGCTTTTTATTTTACTCCCTGTAAATAAATAATGACGATCAAATGAAAGTACTAAAATAGGAGCCAACTGTTATGGTTACAACTAGGTTATTTAATACAATAACTCATATAAAATAGTTGAAGTTACAGTCCCCGAAATTCCCCGTGTCAAAAGGCAATTGCCGTGCGGTTAAATGCTGCAGGTTTTTATTGATCACTTACCAATTTTTTAGATCATTTATTAATTAAAAAAACTGTCAAAATATAAAGAAAAAAGTTTTAAAGCGCACGGCGGCAGATTTATTATGTTTTTTTTTTATCAAATTCACAACTTTTTAACACAAAACTCCAATCTTAAAATTCAATTACGCTAGCAGCCAGCTGCCAACCAAATCTCCGAGAGACTACGTTGCTTTGATCGTTGCACCCGATTTGCTGAGTTGACAATTCGCTAAATTTAATCAGATAAATATATGGAGCGCGTGTCTGGCAATCGCATGTATTTCGTCAATCGGTATTTTTTTGTTCTATTATACTGTAGGCCTCTATAATTTTCGAATTATTATCTAGTCCGAACTAGATAGAAGCTTCCTACTATTCTAACATTGACGTTTGGTTTAGGATTAGTAATTTTTTAGAGCTATTGCAATCAATGTGTTGTATTTTTATAATAAAAATATAATAGAAATTAACTTGCATACTACTATTGCACATTCGGTTCTTGTCCAAATGCACTTTAGCGCGTTTTAGAATAAATATTAAAATAAACTTACCTCGGATTTTGCTATTATTTAGTACTGGTTATAGATCCACAGCAAAATGCCGTGGGCTTTTACGTTTATACGATTTCCCACGGCGAAAAAATGACTCCACAAACGAATTTCGAGGACTGAGGTTATAACCAGACAGGTTCTCGGTTTAATCTTCACCCTGACCACTTTCTGCACGAATGTTTGTAAAATGGACTGAGTTGTTTATAATGAGCTTTATTGTCATATTACAGACAAGTTCATACCCTAATATTACCCTGCCGCAATCACTAGATATCCTCATCACTACTACAAGATCTCCACACCCCCTCCCCAAACATGATATTTTGATGCGGCTGACTTTAAAATACACCACGCCAACTTGTGTGTCTTTCAAACTTGTTTCAACAAATATTCCTAAATTCTTTTATATTTTTAACTTCATCACCAATTGATTATATATGTGTGAACTGTCTTTTGCCACATTATATCTTCATTGTTAGTTAATTTACCTTCAAAGTATTCCGCTTAGCACTTATATCCCTACCCCCCGTACACATGGTGTGATATCAATTCGTCCTCTTCCGCCATGTTGTAGAGCATCGGTGACGGTATGACCTCGTGTGGGCGGCTTATTTAAAGTAAAATAGCTGTCGTCCACACCAATAAGTAAATTGTTCATTGTAAACTAATTTCAATTTTAAACTACTCGATCCAAATCATCCGTTGTCCCGATACTAGTCGCGCTGACCCAATCCGACGATAATAGAAACCCATGGCGCACTATTAAAAGATTCTATTTGAATAAGGCAAGAATTTCCTTAAGTGGTTATCTGCCGAATAGCAAATAGAATTTCTGTCCATTTTGGATTACTGTCATCTATTGTATTCCTTTGGATATATTTTGGATATACTTCCCTCTTGTTGGCAAGAAGACCGCAAACAAAAGGTAAAATATCTAACTGCCTTGCTTTAAAATTTCTGTAGATAACTCCAAGTTTGTGTCTTTTTTTCGCTAAAACCAGCCGCACAGCATTTTTGTGGCGTACGGCGAATAGATCACCCTTTTTTGTTTTTTTTTGGTGTAAGATATTATCTCTGTTTGCCACGTGTACGAACGCACGTGCAACACTGGTAATATCTTAACAAGTGTTTTTTCGTAACTTCTACCCACCAGCAATAATATAGTGTTTCCACGTCTCTCAGTCCAAAAAGACCTGGAAACACTGTTAATTGCTTACCCGCTGATTACCTCCGCCGTTGTGTAAATTCCCTCCCACTCCGCCTTCTCCTCTTTTCTCTTTATTAAGAGAAAATCTGAGCCAATAACTCCTTGTGATAGCGTTCTAGTAAGTGACCAGCGCAATAAGTGGGTTTCCTGGAAAGAACCTAAATTAATAACATAACTACCTGCACAAAATTAACATAAAAGCATAATATAAAACACACGGACTTACCGCAAGCCAAAGAATGATGAGCTCTGACTACATCCCCGAGATTGAAGGAACATTGGACCGTTCGGTTGTTTTCCAACTAACCGGGACAGTTGAGCACATGAGCGTCAGCTCGTTCATGGAGCTTTTTGCAGAAGGTGCTCCTCTTGCAGGGATCTCTGAAATAGTTGAAAGTGTCATTTTTGGAAAAGTTCAAGGACGCAACATTTCTGGTCACGCTTAAAACCCCAAGCGAAACTCAGATAGTTCCCAAAAGGCAGCAGATCATAGATTATTTCTTAAATAATCAGATCACTTTTACAACGGAAAGCGGAACAAACATGGTCATTAAAGCGGATTTTCCACAAGGAGAGAGCGAGATCGTCTCTTTGCACCCATTCCCACTGGACATAGATATAAAAAAATTGGAAGACCTCATTGAGAAAGAACAGTGGGAAAAGTTGAAGCACATTAATTATGGTACACATAGGAACTTCAACAAAATTAAGAACGGTTGGCTTAACGTCACACTAACAGAAACAAAAGTTAAAAATATTCCACCGCTCATAAAGATCGCTGGAAGAATAATAACAGTGACGAGACCGGGAGAGGCTCACCTACCCCTCTGTCGGTACTGCAAGATGAGGGGACATCACTAACAGTCATGCCCCAAAAAAGGTTTCTGCACAACTTGCAAGACAAACGGCCACCTTACCCGCAACTGTAGAAACGGAGCAACTAAAAGACCAAGAACAGTCTTTTACTCAGAAACATCCATTGCTCCGCTTCTCAGCACACCGAGTCGACATGACAAAAATGTCATTATAAATGAATGACAGACGGTTCAAAGGGTAGGAAAGCTCATACCATCAAGACATGCGCCAATCCGACTGACCAACCATTTTGGTTTACTCGATGCTGACGACATGCTGCAGAAAGCTTTGTTCGGAGAAACATCCAATGAAATTTAAGACCTGTTCAAACCAGACGATTTTCCAGAACTAATTGAAAATCACAGCAGCCCTACATTAAGCGCCCCCAAGTCACAACGTTCACCCCGGCGTAAGAAACAAAAAAAAGGAAAAACATCACCAGAGCCAACCAAACCTGACCAACAACACCAAAACCCCGCTCATGAGGAACAAAATGAACAAATCAAACCTGAAACAATGGAAAACACAAACCTGTCAAGCAGCACTAACACAAGTGACCTCCTTCTAGAAGAGATCACAGACACAACAGACCAACAATTCAAATCCCTGCTGAACAGAAAACCTTCACAAGCAGAATCAGTGTACGTAACCCCGGACGACAACAAAACCCCAACCCAACCAACGGCACAAAACAATGATTTAAACACCGAACTCTACAACCTAAGAACAAACTGGAATATCAACTCTCCAAAACGACCAAGACCATCAGACTCTTGAACTAACATCGCGCTAAGCGCCAAAAACCCGAAACAGCTTGCATAAAACAATCACACACACACACGAAACCCATGTAATATATCATTTGAAATGGAGATTGAACAAAATTTGGACAAAAATTTAAAAATTGGTTCAATTAACACAAATGGAGTTATACGAAAAATAAAACAAATAATATATTACATGGATTCAAATAAAATTGATATTCTGCTAATCCAGGAAACCCACGGTCTCAACGAAGACCACATTTTAAACTTTGAAACACAATATAGCATCAAATTTTTCTTGAACGCGCCTGATCGAAATACCAAATTCTACCGCCAAGGCACAGCCTTTATCATGAAGAAGCATATACTCTCAATATATGAAATCACACATGACACTCTTTTTGACAATAGGATTCAAAGAATAAAAATCACTTACAAACATAACGAAATTCATATATACAATGTATATATGGAAGCGGGAAACTGCCATCACAATCTTTTAAACAGAGAAAACATGCTAAACAATCTTAAGAACAGTTTGAATGAAACAAACGTGACAATCGATCTCATAATGGGTGATTTTAACATGGTTTTAGACGAAATCGACGTACAACGACTGTTTGACAAAAGGAAAAAACGTGATAGAACGGCGTTAAAAAGACTACTAACCGAAAAATCTTTCAACGATGCTTTTAGACTCAAGCAAAAACGCAAAATCGAATTTACAAGAATTACAACCACAAGAGCAACACGACTAGACAGGATCTATGTAAACAATTTGGCAAAAGATAAAGTAACAAACTTTGAACACGTGCGTAATTACTTTTCCGACCACAACAATTGCCCAATAATCACTTTAAAAATAAACAGTAACAGAAAATGGGGAAATTCTTTTTACAAAATAAATAACGCAATTCTGGAATACAGCGACCCGATCGAAAATGTATGCACACTGTTAGAAAATTGGAATAAACAGAAGAGAAAATACAGGAATCCACTCCTATGGTGGGATGACTGCAAGAAATTAATAACCAATGATCTGATAAGATACTCACAATTAATTAATTATGCTGAAAAGAGAAGATATATAAACAAAGTAAAAGAATTGGAATCACTGGAAAAGCTGACCCCGGTAGAACAAATTAACGAAAAGATAATAAGACTAAAGAAAAACGTAGAAAGATATGAAAGTAAAATTAATGAAGGAGCCATAATACGATCCAAAATAAAGATCATACCAAATGAAGAAAAACCAACAAAAGATTTCTTCCGATATGAACAAACGAAAGGAAATAGGGACACCATACACACAGTATACAACAAACATGGACAAATAACCAACAACCCAAACGAAACAATGCAAGCAATACATAATTTTTACAACGACCTCTGGACAACAAGAGGAACAAATATACAATCATTAACAAACTATCTATCAATAATACAACCGATACAAATACATGAATCAGAAATAAAAGAAATGACCAAACCGATAAACATGATGGAAATCCACGAGGCAATAACTGACATGAACGACGATAGCTCCCCTGGCATTGACGGATTAACAACAAAATTGTACAAAAAATTATGGCCATATATCAAATACGAATTGGAGGAATTATACAACAATATATATTTACAAGGCACTATGACTAAAACAATGAAGACAGCAATTATTAAATTAATATATAAAAGGGGGGATAAAAAAGACATAAAAAATTGGAGACCAATATCACTCTTAAACACCGATTACAAAATTATTAGTAAAATTATAGCCCAAAGATTAAACATAATACTAAATAGAATAATAAGCCCCAACCAAAAATGTGGAATCCCCGGACGAACGATGGACGATTGTCTTTACAATATAACCGCCTGTATAGAAGCAGCAAAACATTTTAACAGAAATTTAACGATAATTGCTATCGACTTCGAAAAAGCCTTTGATCGCGTTAACTATACTTTCATCCACGAAATCCTTAATAAATTAAACGTCCCCACCTATATAATTAATTGGATAAAATAATATACAACCAAATTATTAGCAAAATTGAAATCAACGGAGCTTTTACAGACCAAATAAATATAACTAGAGGAATTAGACAAGGGTGCCCGTGTAGCATGTTGCTATTTCTGATAGGAATTGAAATACTAACTCGGAAAATACAAAGTAATGACAATATAAAAGGATTCAAATTAAATAAGATTGAATTAAAGACCGAACAATATGCAGACGACCTTTCTATTATCCTATCTGACGCCACAAGTATTAATGAATGAACTACGCGAATTCGAAATAGTGCCAGGACAAAAAATAAACACTAATAAAACATAATTAAACGACCCTACAATACATCAAACAATCAACACGGAAATATCAAATGAATGTATTAAAGATACAATTAAAATATTGGGACTTCATATTAGCTTAAAATCCGACTGTGTAAAAGAGAACCTGGCTAAATCACAACACATAATAAACCACTTATACCATAAACATATCAAACGAAAATTGACGATAAAAGGGAGAATCATGCTAATTAATTCTTTGTTCGTACCACAGCTAATCAACACAGGAAGACATATAATCGCACCACAAAGCTTTCTAAACGACATAAATAGAATATTGTTTAAATTTATTTGGTATCCATTTAAAATCGACCGCATCGCACGACGGAAATTAATAGCGCCACCTCATGACGGAGGATTAAATGCACCGGACATTAAACTAAAACTACAGGCACTTAGAGCATCTCGCATATTTGAAATAACAAAACTTCAACAAATAGAATCAATCTCACATGAATGGACACGATTTAATTTAGGATCAACCATGAAAGTAATAAATAGCAAACTTTATACTAACTCTGCACGCAACGCAACCAAATTTTCTACACGCCGAAATAAGACGAACAGTACGAATACTAGAGGAAAATGATTTCGCCTGGGAATCAAAAAAATAAAACCAATTTACATAATACTACTAAAAGAAAAATCCGAAACCACTAACATCCTAGCAAACAACGAAACCATGAAATGGTCTAGGATTACATTAAACGAACCTCCCTATAAACGCTTTTTTACCAATAAAGAACGCGATACAAACTACAAAATAGCCCACAATGCATACAACTTTGGGGACTGGTTTAGGGACAAAATCGCCACTCAATATTACAATGGACAACTACAAATCAGAAACTGTAAATTTTGCGGGGAACAAACAGACAACATTAAACATATTTTGACGGAATGCCAAATTACGAAGCTAATCATGAACGATATCGAAAAATTAACAACTGACTGATGTGAAAAACCGAGTAAAATCAGTAATATTGTATAATCATACCACGGAGAATGCGCACCCCAATATATTTGTTACAAAAGTAATAAATATACTCAAAACTGAAATAATTAAGAAAAAATTGAAACTAGATATAGCTAACCAATACATACACAATACATACCAATTCAAACAACAAACTCTATGGGTCAGCGTTTCTCAAACTATGGGTCGCGACCCACTGGTGGGTCGCGAAAGAAATCTTGGTGGGTCGTGAAAAGTTATAGAAAGCTCTGATTAACTATACTGGCTATTTCCTATACAAAAATCAAGGGGAAATTATCATAATTGTAACATCACACAATCTTGAATCGTGGCGTGATCTTCACCTGACCATACGTCATTGAACCTTTCGTCTCTCACACATGTTACAACAACTATATATAAAGTTAAGTGGGTCGCCATAAATTGTGGTAATTAATAGTGGGTCCCAACTCTAAAAAGTTTGAGAACCACTGCTATGGGTGATAAACACAAAAATCAAACAAATCATACAGCAAGAATTGAGAGGAAAAGAAGATACGTACAAAATATTCGGTTTAAAACATACGTACGTAATCTAATTTAGGCTAATCTTTTTGTCTTTTTTTCCCTGGATTAAAAATTTGGAAAATCGATGAAAAATATTACTCGGAAAATTACAATGGTCACTTTTATTTGTTATAAATATATATATATATATATATAATATTCAATAAAAAGCAAGGCAATTAGATATTTTACCTGTACATACTTAGAGTAATATTTGGAAAATTTCAATTTTACTAGCCTCCAAAACAAGTGTTGCAGGTCTTTCTTGTCAATGAAGATCGCCTCTTCCAGTACCCCTCTACAGTGACCTGCAAATATATGAAATATCGTTAATTTTGGGTGTTGTTGTGTATTTCAGTGTATTTAAGTGTATTATTGTTGTGAATTATTGTATCGGCCGATTTGTCGGTGAAATGCGTCGTTTAGTCGCCCAATAAAAAAAAAAAAATCGCGCTGACCCAATCCGACGATAATAGAAACCCATGGCGCACTATTAAAAGACAGTCGCCGCCAAACGCGATAATGGCACAATTTAATAACACAACAACATCTAATCGCTTTGAAGTCCTCAAAGAACTAAGGATGGAAGATAACACTGCCTTCCCACCCGCACTTGAAAACCTGACAGTCGACTTGATACCGATCGACCCAACGGGAAAGACCAAACATCGCCCAAAAAACAACGGCAGCGAAAATCACATTTCCGAAAAGTCAAACAAAAAGTATTGTCAAAAGTGCCACTAAACCATTCAGACACGTCCTCGGACAACATCTCAGAGTCTGGAAATCCAAAACCCAGAAGGGGCAGACGTTCTGACTCTCTGAACGCGACCCTTCAAGAAATCGACGACCGATATCAAGAACACGTCGTTGGCAGAAAAGAATCAGTCCACGAGTCCGTTTACGGCACGCCAGAGCATACAACATCTACGCCGACAAAACCACGAAAAACAGTGGTTGAAATGACTAAACTTTTCGCGCAACAACCATCACCAAAACGACCTCGACCTCAAGCATTCCTAGAAGACTCGGACAGCTAACTTACGCGACAATTCCGCAAAACAAACACGTGAAAATCACAATAACCCCTCACAACCGCCACAAACACACAACCCACACCACATACAGCACGATAAATGGAGGTCCTAAAAATTGGGACGCTCAACACTAACGGATACACAAATAAGATTGACAATATTTTATACTACATGAAACTTAACAAAATCAATATCCTCTGTGTCCAAGAAACCCACACCATCAAAAGAAATGACGTAATTAACCACAAACAACGATACGATATCGAAATCTTGGTGAATACAGAGACAACGCCAAATCGCGCATTTCGCCAAGGAACGGCAATAATTATACAAAATGAGATCCTAAGGGACTATTCAATTACCCATAACATAATAGAAGAAAATAGAGCGCAAAAACTTATCCTTACCAATAAAGATAAAACGATCGAAATTTACAACGTATATCTAAAATCGGGCGCAAAATACGCGATCACGGTGGAAAGAGAAGCGACGTTCAAAAGGGTTAAACAAAACTTAGGTGAAAACGGCAATGTACTAAGACTCCGTATGGGCGATTTCAATATGGTATTAGAAAAAAACGACGTAAGATTAAAGATACCACTACACGCTGTGGTTTTGCCATGTAGCTTCTCAGTGATTTGATTGACAGTTCAACCAAACCTTAATCAAGTATGGTCCTACGAATTATCATTTTCTTATTGCCAAGACATTTATAAATGCCATGGTACCATTTTTAATTTCTTTAATTCAAGATTTAATTTTTTTTATTTAAGACAGTTCTTAGGTGATGTTTTCAAGAACTTAATAAATATATTCACCCTTTTATAAATTATAGTTTCTGTTGGAAATGAATGAATTTTGACCAATGGAAATGTTTTAACACTTTGCCCCCACAGATAAACAAGTTAATTGCCTATGTTCACAATGACTTTCTGATTTGGTTCCAGGATATCACACTTTAACGACTATATAAATAAAATGAACAAAGATGAATGAATTAATAAAATGAACTCCACAATGAATAAATATATAATCATGTTTTGCTCCCAATATTCCAGCTGCTAAGTTGTTATACATTGTTATAATTCAAATAAATGTCCAAATTGGTTTGTTTCTATTTTCTATTTGAATATTGAACATATAATTTAATTTACCGTATATATTCATATAATTTAGTTCACAGGATATATTCATTGTAGAATTCTAACATTCCTGTTCTACACAGATTAAACTTACAGTGGGAAGTTATGAGAGGTTGGATGACCACGCAGCACAATGTCTGGCTGGGTGTGTTGGCAAAATATCGGAACTGGATTTGGACTGGAACAAACTTTCACCAGAAGGTCAACGTATGTTGCAAGAAGCAATACAAAAACTCCCTTCTCCCCAGGTAAGCCGCAGTTTCATGTGATGTTGTGTATGATTGATGCAATATATTGAAATGAATCAATTGTAACAACAAATGTTTTTGAACACAAATAGGAATTTTGATGTTATATTATCTTCAAGCTATACTGTTATAACAACATGTAAGCAAAACTTACCCCAGTAAATGTCATATATATTAAACATTTTGTAGCAAATGTGGACAGGCAAGTTTACGGGTGTCCCATACATAAACATACAAAGGAATATCATTTATAAACATACGAAACCTAGACCCAATTCAAAGCTCGATTATCAAACTTGAAGTAGGCATCAATGTATGCGATTTTGCCAAACAGTTCTCTTTCTGTAAGTAATTATGGTCTACAAAATGATCAAATATGTAGGAAATATTAATAAATAAAATAAATTATGTGTTTATATCTAAATGCCCCACGTATCTTAAATTTCAATAAAACATGAATTATTTCAAAACCATTAGTTCTTTTAAACCCTGAAATCACCGGAGCGACGTGATATCAATTCAATGCAACCATGTTCGTTCTACTTTATATCTTATTGTCGTGGTCAATACACAAATTAATGAATTGCATTAAATTAAAGAAAATTGCGCCTATACATAACTAAGTTTGAGTGAATAGGGTTGCTCAAAATTTTAAAATATTGCACTGATACGTCAAATATTTTATGTACATATTTATTATATGCTGCGGTGATTGATGCACAAAATGTTTATTTGGATGAATGTCAATTTTGAATGTTCATTACGCAGCTTGCTTATCGGTGATTAAATCTTGCATGATAGGAGTGACCCTTTCAAATATATTCGCAGATTTCACGAACCACACTAATAATCTATCCTCCATGCATAATTAGGAAGTAACCAATAAAAATGTTTTACTTGCATTTATTAACAAATCAAGGCGATGTTTAACTACATTGTAAGTCTGTCTTGTCTATCTGAAATAATAACATCGGAGAAGCATTGATCTCCTTTCACTTAAACTGTTACATCTTTTGATATAGGATAGGATATTCATGTTTATCCCCGTGAATGGGAAAACCAAGGGGGATTAACACACGGGCAATTTGAGAAGATCACCTCGCGCCCATCGTCGGGTAACCGGAGCTATTGCTGTATGTTAAAGGCGTTTGGCTTATAAATGACGATACAATATTGATAGTTTTAGTGATATTGCGCTAAGACAAAGGTTTTGCAGAGAACACACTGTTTAGAGCGAACAGCAACATTCGCTAGATTGCTTGTATCATCCGCTCCGGATATGCATACCAAATACTTTCTGCACTGTTGTGTATAATGATCTGATTTGTTTATAATAAGCTTTATTGTCATATTACCGGCAAGTCCAACCACAATATTAAAACAATTAGGCAAATATTACCTATTGCACAAAGACAATCATAATAAAAAGTAGATAAAAAGATTATTCATCAAGTTTCCGACATGTAGTAAATAATAAATTATTGAAATGGTGGTTTTCATTAACCAGCCACCAAAAGAGGGACATCTCGCAGCCAAGAAATCTCATGACAATCTTAAAATCTCTGGAAAGAAGCGTTCTTAAATAAAACTAGAGAGTGTCAACCACGTGTTTAACCACCACTATTTGTAAAACACATGTTGTATGCCATATATTCATGCTACAGGGTCCCTAAACACATTTTGTATTTAATACACTATGTACGTAGTTTTTGTTTCTGCAAGCATAAACGCATGGGTTCCATAGTTATCAAACCAAACTTCTTCGTAGGTAAAAAAAAGAACAATCGTGATTTACAAAGATTTTATCACAAATGTTTTAAATTAAAGCTTTTTTTCAAGTGCTGTATTGAAATGAAGCTAATTTCCTAAAACAGTTCGATTTGGTTTTTCATGGCTTCGAGGAATTCCTCATGGGCTTGGTACATAAGTTTCTGTTTTTACATATGTGGGTCATGTTAACTATCCATTTTTAAAGTTTTATTCTGATTTGAATAATTGTTGGAGATGTCAGTGCAATGTGGCATGCTTGTCACAATCATAAGTCAGGAACATATCTTCGTTTTTAAGGAAGTTACATTAAGTAAATGTTTTCTTTCTATTAAGTGACACAGGGTGGCTAACGATCTAGCATTGCACCAAATTTGATCAAAATTAGATCCCCCGTGTCGTCAATATCCACAGCGTTTTTTTCTAATAAATTAGCTTTTGGTGGCATAGCGCTTGAACGGCGGCTCCAATTTTGATCAGATTCGATGAAATGTTAGACCATTAGACACTCTGTACCAATTAAAAAAAACATTTTACTTAAGGTAATTTCCTCGAAAACGAAGATATGTTCCTGAATGACGATTTAACAGACATGCCATATCGCACTGAAA
>CH002503.1:152708-173172 GCA_000149265.1 Ciona savignyi
GAATTACGCGACGTCGCTTCCACGTTCTCGACGTCGCTTCCAACGTTCTCGACGTCGCTTCCATCGTTTTCGACGTCGCTTCCAACGTTCTCGACGTCGCTTCCAACGATCTCGACGTCGCTTCCAACGTTCTCGATGTCGCTTCCAACGTTCTCGACGTCGCTTCCAATGTTTTCGACGTCGCTACCAACGTTCTCGACGTCGCTTCCAACGTTCTCGACGTCGCTTCCAACGTTCTCGACGTTGCTTCCAACGTTTTTGACGTCGCTTCCAACGATCTCGACGTCGCTTCCAACGTTCTCGATGTCGCTTCCAACTTTCTCGACGTCGCTTCCACATTTTTCTCGCCACCTTGTCCAAAATTTATTTGCTAAAAACTGTACACGCCTCGGCAACTTACTGCAAAGTAGGAACATAGCTTGTTTCATGGTTAAAAGGTGTTAGGGTGTTAGTGGTTCTGGTGCTCCATGGTCGTTTAAAGTCTACACCGTTAATGACCTTGAATTTACTATATTTTCAACTTCAGTAAGGAACGTACTAAACGCTTCGTCATCAAGTTGCTCTCCGCACTGGATTTGCCTCTCCCAAACTCCGCCGCCCATATGGCTTGCGTGAGGGACGTTGAATCTAAAATCAATCCAGTCAAACCCGTTCTCCAAAGCAAACTTCTTTACTTGGTTGTCACCCAAAGACTTTAGTGCATAACACAGTTCGTTTCTAGCACCCACTATTCACCATCTTATGGCAATGTCTTAAGATAAGCATTGCAATGTGAGTTTTCTTTGGTATTGTAGCAACGTAAAACGGCTACCTCCTTACGATCTTGCGTATCTCTACCAAGTGTATTTACCCTTTAATTTTGTGACCGGAATACACGCAACGATATGGTTCAATGAATACGAAATGACGTAATAGGAAATTAGGGGACGATCAAGACATTTACAGGACCATATTATTAGTAATATCGTTACATTGCCCCTCCCTTCGAAAAACATTTCCGACCTCGGAAATAATAACCCAGATAACAACCAAATGTCACATTATACACAGGAAACAATAAAGCGGGTTTAAGCGAATATGTACATGGTGAATATAGGGGGAAAACACATTAATTAGGTGAGGTCAAAGTCGAATAAATATGCGGGTAATCGGCGCGAGCGACCATAATGAGACACAGACATGCCAGTTGTAGACTCTACTTCGTCATTGATTGCCACCGGGCCATCGTTCACATGGATAGAGAGTTCACATAGGGATTCGTTCGATGATTCACCCGCGTCTAAACACCAGTTCGTTGGCATCACTTCTGCTTCATATTTTCTCATATGATCAACATGTACCACTTTGGACGAGTGTTGTTCTGACCTTTGTATTCTATACAGGTTGTCAGACAGTTTATCCTTGACTAGGAATGGTCCCATCCAACCTTTACCCAATTTCTTCTTCCCCAGTGGCGGGTAATAATACCAGACCCAATCCCACTTTTCAAAAGAAAGTGGCAGTGGCTGTGCGATCGTAATTTCTCTTTTGCCGAATCGCACATCTTCTCATGCATATCCGTGCATGCCTATAACCGTCTTGAATGCGATCCCGCATTCTCTCTACATATTGGACTGAGCATTGAGTTCTTTGTGCATTGTTCGATATGCCACATACAACGTCAATTGGAGCCGCCGTTTTCCGACCCAACATTAAATAATTAGGAGTGAAATGGGTTGAATCATGGCGGGACGCACGGTAGGCCATCATTAAGTAAGGTAAGTCGTTCATCCCAATCGTTGTGATTATCATTTACAAACATCGATAGCATTTGGAGTAAGGTCCGATTAAATCTCTCAACTAATCCAGATGATTGTGGGTGATATGGTGAGTTCCGCGTTTTCTTTACCTCCAGAATTCGACACAATTCTTGGAATAAACGCGATTCAAAATCCCGCCCCTGATCCGAGTGAAGGAATAGGGGGAAACCGAACCGGGTAAACACATTGACAACGAGGGCTTCCGCCGTAATAACAGCTGTTTGATCCGGCAAGGCAAAGGCCCCAGTCCACTTAGAGAAGTAATTGCTAACCACCAAAATGTGTTGATTGCCTTTGTCTGTGCTACTTAAGGACCCAAAAAATCAATTCCAATGCGTTCCATAGGGTGATTGGCCAAGCTTTGATGTAAAGCGCTTCGGTGGGGCCATGGGTTAGTTTACGTTTCGCGCACGTCGTAGACCAACGACACAAATTACGAATATCTCCACGTAAACTGGGCCAGTAGACTCGACGAGCGACCTGATCAGTCGTGCGAGAAGTACCGAGATGGCCAGCAGTTCGCAAGACGTGTAGGTGATGAAAAATCGCTTTTCGCATTGTCTTGGGTGCTACCAACAATTTTACATCAGGTTGATTTGCTTCCACTGATGTCCACACTCTATAAAGCAACCCATCGTCCACTGTTAGGCTGTCCCAATACCTGAAATAATGTTCGTTACCCGTAACGCCTATAAACTCCGCTCGAGCAGGACGATATTGGCTGAGTGATTTGAATCGGAGTATGGGCCCAAGCTCGCTGTCTTCGTTTTGCCATTTTCGAATGTCAGCGAGATCCCAATGGCCCAACCAGGAATTTGGTTCCTGTCTCGTGATAACAGCGACTAGTGCAAGTAAAGACTTATGGCCTTCTTCCAGTCTTTAGCAATCCAGGCATTCTACTCGGCGACATCGTTGACGTCACAGGCCATTTGCGTTCATGTGTTTCGAACCAGGCCTGTGTTCCACTTGAAAATTGTAAGTTCCTAGCACCGATAGCCATCTTGCGAGCATGCCATCAAGTTCCTTAAAGCTCATCAGCCATTGAAGGGGACGAATGGTCTGTCCTCAAATTAAAACGGACGCCCCACAAATAGTGCCGGAAATGGTGAGTAAAATGTACTGCCTGCTAATAGACTCACGATAGGTGGCGCAATAATGCCTTTCGGTGACGGATAAAGGTGCGACTCGCATAAGCCACCACCTGCTCCCTGCCTTCAATGACTTGTGACAAAACACCTCCAAGACCCGTGCCACTCGCGTCGGTATCCAGCACAAAGTTCTTTCCTGGGATAGGGTAAGATAGCACGGGGGGGGCTGGGTGAGGTCGGTCTTCAACGAATCAAATGCTACTTGACAACGCGTTGTCCAATCAAACATAACGTTTTTTCGGGTCAGTGCAGTTAACGGTTCAGCCTTGCTACCGAACTCTTTTATGAACCTTCTGTAGTAGGAGGCGAATTCTAAGAAGCTACGCACCTCCTTCACATTGCGGGGAACTTTCCAGTCTTGTACTGCCGACGTCTTTTCAAGATCACATCGAACTCCATGCTTGTTCACCACGTGGCCTAGAAATTTGGTTTCTCTGCTAAATAAAGAACATTTACTTGGTTTTAATTTGAGCCCGGCTTGTCGTAATCGTATAAATATTTGTCTGAGGTTACTTATCATAGAAGAGAAATCTTTTGAAAACGTCACTACGTCATCAACGTAAACTAAACAATTTTTTCATAGCATACCTCTGAGTACCCGCTCCATTAATCGTTCAAAGGTTAATGGTGCATTGGTCAATCCAAAACTCATAACGTTGAATTGATACAATCCCTTTCCCGGTATAGAAAATGCCGTCTTCGGCTTGTCTGAACTCGTCCATTTCTACCTGCCAGTAACCACTGGCCAGGTCTAACGTGCTAAAGTAGGTGCTCCCACTCAATGAGTCCAAAATATCCTCTATACGAGGCAATGGGTAAACATCCTTTTTGGTCACGCCATTAAGCTTCCTATAGTCTACAGAAAACCGATGGGAACCGTCCTTCTTTTGAACCATCACGATAGGTGAGGCCCACGGTCCATTACAAGGTTCGATAATTTTCGCGTCTAGCATCTTTTGAATCTCCACCTCTGCCTGCTGCTGTTTTACCCATGATAAACGCCGTGGCGGTTGTTTAATCGGACGAGCATCACCAGTGTCGATCGAATGGCGGAGCACTGATGTTCGACCAAGTGTGCCTTTATCATCGGCAAAGACGGCTTGGAACTCCAGCAATAGGTTGGTAGCAGTCTCCTTTTCGTCTTCATTTAAAGTCGACGTCAACAAGCATTTCAAATGTTCGGGTAAGACGGCTTCGGTAGGACTCCGTTCACTATTTTTAGTACCTTTATCAGTTACCATGCTAGAGGTCAATCTAATAATTTGGAACCCGATGGTTAAGGATAGCGAACTGAAGTCCAGAACACTAGCTTCCTCTCTTAAAAAGTGGAACCCTAAGATGGCTTTTGGTGTACCGATGTCGGCAATTAGTACAACTCTCTCGCGTTGGATGACCCCAAAATTTAGAGTAAGCTGAACTCTGCCGTAGGTACGTATCACCCCACCATTTGCCGTGCTTAGCACACTAAAATCAGGTTGTAATAAGTACGGTTTATTTAATTGATTAAACACAGACCTGTCAAGAATTGTGCAGCACGAACCACTATCAACAAGAAAACATACCGGCACTTTCCAGTCAGAGACAACACATGTAATAAAAACTTGGTGTGTAGTGGCAGTCGCTGAAACCACTGGCGCGTTGGCCTCCACGCCAGTTATCGTCCGTTTAAATGTCCATGTCGGGTTTGGGCTGCTGGCACTGAGCTTCGGTTGTGCGGGCACTCTCGTTTCCAATGTCCGCGTTCACCGCAAACAACGCATGCGGGCGTTTTATACTCATCTTCATGACCGCATTGCCCTTCAGATAACAAAGAATCATTGCGCAATCTAGGAGCTGCATCGTACGCAATAATACGCTCCGCAGAATCCACAGCTTCCATCAGCGTACTGGGCAAATTCACAACCAGATTTCTTCGAATTGAAATATCATTAACTTCGGCAACAAATTGTTCTACCAGGTAGCCTTCAGTACATTCCGCTGGTAAATTTGGGTGGCTGTCCTTGATTAGACGACGTATGCGCATGGAAAATTGAGCGTACTTCTGCCGGGGCATCTTCGTGGCGGCGTGAAATAAGCTTCGCGCTTTAGAGGTGTTTACCGCCTCTAACTGCCGATCCAAACTGTTAACCAGGTGCGAATATTGCCAACGGTTTTCTTCAGAAGAGTGTTTGTTGGATATCCACGGCATCATCTGTCAAATGGTCCGCTAACTGAATGACCTTTTCTTGCGTATCCCAATTATTAAACTTGGCAATATTCTCAAAATGCAGTTTGTACTGAGTCCAGCTTGTACGACCATTATATACACCTGATGATAGTTCCTTTCGCATGGCCACGTTATCGAATCGCTTGGCCGATGAAGTAGAATCATTCTCGCCAACTCGTGCTTCTAAGACTCTCAGGCGACTTTGTAAATTTGTCATTGAACTGCGAAGATCAGTCACCTCGTTCTTCAACTTGGTATTCTCTATTTTCCAGGTGCGCGCTGATAATTCAACTGCCATTAAACGTGACTGCTGGTCCATATCAATATTCGGGTCCTGGCAGCATCGCCAATGTAGCAACGTAAAACGACTACCTCTTTAAGCTCTCGCGTATCTCTACCAAATGTATTTACCCTTCAATTTTGTGACCGGAATACACGCAACGATATGGTTCAGTGAATACGAAATGACGTAATAGGAAACTAGGGGACGATCAAGAAATTTACAGGACCATATTAATAATATCGTTACAACTCTCTCTGCCGTAGGTAAAATTGCTGGATGCTTCGTCCGCCCAATTGGTCTAGCGGTTAAGTGCGTATCCTTTCAATCGAGAGGTTGCAGGTGCGAAACTGATCGCTAGCTAGTCGGTTGTGTCCTTGGGCAAGGCAATTTACGGACATTGCCTGAACCCAGCGGAATAATGGGTTCTACCAAATTGAAGGAACTTGTCTATCATATACAATACACTGCAATAGCTCCGGTAACCCGACGATGGGCGCGAGGTGATCTGACGATTGCCCGTGTGATAACCCCCTTGGTTTTCCCATTCACGGGGATAAAGATGAATATCGTATCCTATCCTATCCTATGCTTAATATCATAGTTACATTCGGCATTGCTTATTCTTCCTCCAACACGTAAAACACCGCTTGCGCCCAAGAACGGATTGAGACGATGCAATGTGTTTATGGCACCAACACTTTTGCCATGGTTAATTCGGGCAATCTCTGTTGGAAAATGCCACCGCTGCATGGTACTTAAAATCATCAACTCTGCAAGAAGAAATGTGTGTCAATCTCTGCGGTTCAAAGCCAGTTATCGATAAAATAGTAGTAAGTACGGTTACTCGTTTCATTTCTATGGAAATTTGTTTTTGTACCTCATCATCTTGTGGTACAGACATAAATGGGGGCTACGAAACGTTTTCTTTCCATAGAAACTCTGGTCCGCGAAACCATTTTGACATTGTTACAATTCGGCCTAGATTCATTCCTCTGCTTGCACAGTCGCTGGGGTTGTCGCTTGAATTAACGTAAAACCATCTAGTGACGTCAGTTATCTCTCTTATTTCCTGTATCCGATTTGCGACGAAAACGTGAAACCTTCTTGCTTCATTCGCAAGGTATCCCAACACCACTTTACTATCACTCCAATAGTAGTTCTCGTACGTTTCGGGAACAAGTTGTTTCTGCAGGTAAGCTGACAAACGTACAAAAACCAAGGTGGCAGTTAATTTTAATCTTGGCACTGTCATTGGTTTTAAAGGGGCAACTCTTGATTTTCCAATAACAAGCGAGTCCGGTAGTATATCGGTAACTAGACGCATATAAGAACATTGGCTATACTCTGCATAAAATACGACCAAAGTTAGGTGGTTGGAAGCAGCGTCCAATTTCTAGATTTTCGAGTTGTTTTAAATCTTGCTTCCAAAATTCCCATCGTGCACGCAGACTATTTGGAAGTGAGTCGTCCCAATCTGTTTTCTCAATGCACATCTGTTAAAGAATTTGTTTTCCTTCCAGTACGACTGGCCCAAGGAAACCCAAAGGATCATAAATGGAACTGACTGTCGATAGTACTCCCCGCTTGGTTAAAGGGGTTTCTTTTAAAGACATTTTAAAACAAAACGCACCTTTCTCTGAGTTCCATGCGAGCCCAAGAACTCTTTCCACAGGTTGTGGGTTGCTGTGCAAGTCTACATGCTTCAAACTTGCACTGCGATCGTCTTCGTTAATCTTAAGCAGTAGATTTTTACTGTTTGATAGAAATTTATGAAGGCGCAAACCGCCTCTCGCGCACAAGCGTGAGCTCTGTTTAACAAGAGCAATCGCTGACTCATTGTCTGGCGTTGACGTCAACATAGAAATCCCTTCTTACGAAATTTGCAGCTTCGACGCCAAATTCCTTTTCTCCGTCATCTGCAGCACGTTTAAGTCCGAAATTTGCACATCCCGGTGAGCTTGCTGCGCCAAAAATGTGTACCTTCATCCGATATTCTTTCACTTGACTATCAGTTTGGCCATCCTCCCACCATAGGAAACGAAGTAAATCGCGGTATGGTTCTGCGACATGAAACTGGTGAAACATGCGCTCAATGTCCACTGTAAAGGCAATTATGTTTTGTCCAAAGCGACGTAGAACTTCCACAAATGCGTTCAGTAGATCGGGTCCCTGCAGAAAACAACCATTAAGAGATACACCTTGGTGCCTGGCAGAACAGTCGAACACGACTGTTTATTTTTTGGGCTTCTTTGGATAGTACACTCCGGTGTGGGGTATGTAATTTACCCTTCCATCATCTTTGTTAGTTTTTGATACCGGTTCCGCGTACTTGCTTATGACATCCGTCATGAACTTGACGTAATCTTTGTTATATTTTGGATTGCTGCTAAAGCGTCTCTTCAGTTGCCATAAACGTTTTTCTGGACAAATTCGGTTATTGGGAAGTCTTATATTATCGTTTCCTAATGGCAGTGGCATAACATAATGACCATCGTCTCCTTGTTGAATGTTTTTGCCAAAGATATTTAGAAACTTCCGATCCTCTTGCGATACAGAATTCGCATTGTTAGTTTTTTCTTAAAAATCCGACTCAAGCCGATTTCAAACTTGTATTGGGTTAATTAACTCTTTTGATTGAAATGGGATTATAAAACGTTGTATTGGACCCTCCTCTACTTTCTTATACCCAACGCAGCGATGGGAAATAACTTGAGTGAAATAAGAATAGCCAACCTCCTGTGTATGCACGACTCCTACTATGCCCCAACCAAGAGCTGAACGCTGTGCATACGGTTGGCATTCGTCTCCCGCCACTATTTCTCTCGGTCTGATTGCGCCAGGGACGTTCGTTCCAAGTAACATACTTATTTCCAGATTATGCTGGTAAGAAACTATCTTACTTGACATTCCTTTTAAATGATTCCACTTAGAATAGGAGGATACGTTCCTTTAATTTGGTAGAACCCATTAATCCGCTGGGTTCAGGCAATGTCCGTAAAGTGCCTTGCCCAAGGACAAAACCGACTAGCTAGCGACCAGTTTCGCACCTGCAACCTTTCGATTGAAAGGGGACGCACTTAACCGTTAGACCAACGGGCCGGACCACTAAACTAAATGAATGTGGCATAGACCAGTCCATGATTGTATCGGTAAGTGTACGCAGTAAGAGCTAATCCTACTGTTACGGCCCCTTTGCTTATGTCCGTAGATCAGCTTGCACGTTTAAACAGTTACTCACTTCTAGGCCTCACGAACACCAATGATTTTGTTTCGTTTATATATTGAAGCGTTGAAGCGGTAACTACAATAAAGAAAGAACACATTCTTAATAATTAATTAAACATCTCGATTACACTTCATTGAATCACATATGCATACCTGAAATTTGGCGTGCCCCCGTTTAAACACAACGTTCCTCGGTTTTACAGTACAAAGATCGAAAAGTACGAAAAAGAATGAAATCGTAACAAAAATGCTCTTCTCAGCTAAGCCTCTAAATACGTGGCAATGACGTAAAACCATAGAAATGCAATAAAAAATAGGATTCTGGTCAACACTAATAATTACCCAAAAAATCTGCGGGACAATCTAATTCCCGCAACTACATGGCTCCCTAAAAATGTTTACAAGTTTTTACATTAACACATTTTTACAATTTAACCGGCTCCTCGTCGGCGGATCGCACCTTCTATAAAACGACAATTACGAGTTCTTCGTATTATTTATCGAAGATCGGTTTGAAACCAATAGTACTAGTTTACTAACGGACCGTTCTAGGATCGAGAACGCCCGCAGCCTCGTTCCATCATTGTCCATCGCGTCATCTGATACCGCCACATGAACCCGTCGAACTAGACCATCATCGCTCGCACACGCATCTATCACACGTCCCAACTTCCAACGATTTCGGGGAAGTGTGTCGTCGACCAACAATACCACGTCATCTTTTTCAATGTTGGGTTTCTCTTTTTGCCATTTTTTACGTTCCTGAAGAGTTGAAATAAATTCCCTTCTCCATCGCGTCCAAAACTCGTTCGCGAGGTGCTGTACTCTTCTCCAACGAGATCTACTGTACTCGTCTTCACCACAAAATCTACCTGGAGGGGGTAATAAAACTTTGGATTTTAAAGTAAGTAGGTGGCTGGGGGTTAGTGGTTCAGGTGCACCAGCATCGCTTAAAAGATTACATGTTAATGGGCGTGAGTTGACAATGTTTTCTATTTCAACCAAGAGGGTTCGAAACGATTCGTCGTCCATTGGTGAACTCTGCAAAAAAATGGGTTTCATTGCATCACGTATTGTTCTAATTTGTCGTTCCCAGACACCACCCATGTGACTAGCATGGGGAGGGTTAAACTTAAAATCAATCCAATCACAATTGGATTTTAAAAGAAAACTGGTGATTTGCGTATGGTCCATTTCCTGAACATTCTTGGCCAGCTCCCTTGCTGCTTCCATCATGTTAGTACCTCGGTCTGAGCGAAGCTGTCGTATTGGTCCTCGGCGACCTAGAAACCTTCGAAGAGAATTAATGAACGAGCTTGTATTCATAGAATTGGCACTTTCTAAATGAATTGCTCTGGATGCCATACACGTAAACACCACTCCATATCGTTTTACAAGTGACCTCTTTTCCTTGATGTAGAAGGGACCAAAATAATCTACCCCAGAATAAGTAAAAGGGGGAACTTCTTTCATTCTGTCTTCAGGCAAGTCGGCCATTTTTTGTACTTCGTGTAAACGGCGAGTTTTTCTGCAGATAACACAATTTAAAATTATGCGCGATATAGAAGAAGACCCTCCCATAATCCACCAACCGTTTTGGCGTATTTGATTATGTGTTATACCTCGCCCCATATGATTACAGTCGACATGATGATGTCAGATTATCAAACTTGTGATGTGCCCTTTTCCCGGTATAATCTTCGGGTGTTTCACGCAGTCTTCGAATTGAGCGCGACCGAGTCTCCCTCCTACTCGTAGTAGACCATCCTCATCTACGAATGGATCTAAGCGGTACAAAGAGCTGGTTACCTTTAAATAATACTTTTTTGATCGTTCTTCTTCACGATCACGAGATGTTTCAAGGGTAAACCTTGACAAAGTTTCCATCTCTTTTCCGAAATGCTGTCGTTGGTAATTCAAAACTATTAAGTTTTCTGCCTTTTGCATCAGACTCGGATTTAGATTCCTGGATGCCGCAGAGTCGGTATTACTATATCGCTGACGTAATAACATACAATTGGCCAATGCTCATTTAGCGCGACACCAATTCGAGAAGTAATCCAAACGGTGAACATCAAAATAGTTATAACATCCAGGACTTATTACCGTTGTGGTAAAGGCGGTTGCCTTTTTCATTTCAGATTTCAATATCTGAACCACATCCTCGCTATCCTCGGCTTGATCTTTAGAATACGAAATTTCGGGTTTCCAAAGAAATTGGGGACCACGTAACCACATCGAGTCGGGCGTTAATTGGTTAGACGTCATTCCTCTGCTTGCATAGTCGACAGGATTTTGATTACCTGTAATGTGATGCCAGGAGTCCGGAATGCTGACGTCTCTAATCTGCTGGATTCTATTAGCTACAAAAACGTTAAAACGTCTGGCATCATTATTGATGTAGCCCAGAACTATTTTACTGTCAACCCAAAAATAATTTGAATATGTGCCGTAATCCAAGTTATCGCTAGGAAATGCACTAATCTTGGCAGAAACAACTGCGGCAGTTAGCTCGAGCCGTGAGATCGTGACCGGTTTTAATGGAACGACTCTTGATTTTCCGATCAACAATGAACAATGTACCCTGGATTGCTCATTTAACAACCTTAAGTAAGAACACTGACCGTATCCGACTAGACTTGTGTCAGAAAAATGATGCACTTCAACCTTTGAGATTGCTCCGAAGTTGTCAGGTTTGTAGCAACGCTTCATATTAAGGTGTTCAATCTTTACTAAATCCGTTCGCCACTTGTCCCATCTCATGTGGAGGTTACTCGGTGCAGGATCATCCCAATCAGTCTTTAAACTACACATTTCTTGCAAAATTCGTTTTCCCTCAAGGACGAGTGGGCCTAGAAAACTAAGAGGATCATAAATTGAACATACAGTGGATAACATGTTCCTTCTCGTTAGGGGACGGTCTCGTAGTTCAATTTTAAACCTAAAGGAATCATTCTCCACGCACCAAATCATACCGAGTACTCGCTCTGTGGGTAACGGATCACGATGGAGATTGATATTTTCCAATTCATCTGCCAAATCCATTTTCGAGAAGCTTGAGATTACTTCACGCCGGTTACTGGTTATCTTGTGAAGTAGAAGACCTGCATTAGCGCATAGTGCTTGACTGCTTTGCATGTAAAGCATATCGCTTCCTTGCAGGTTGGAACCGATATCAAGCCGTCGTCTACGTAAAAATTGTTCCTTACAAAAGTTTGCGGCATCTGATCCGTGTCTTTCTTCGCCATCATCAGCATCTCTTTTTAATCCAAAGTTCGCCACACCTGGCGAACTCGCTGCCCCGAACAGGTGTACCTTCATTCGGTATTCAACTAAATTACCATTGTAGTCTTGGTTTTCCCACCATAGAAATCGCAAAAAATCTCTGTCACATTTTTCACGAAAAACTGATGGAACATACCTTTAATATCTGTCATGATCGCTACATGTTCCTTGCGAAAACGCAGTAAGACTCCGACCATGCCGTTAGTTAAGTCCGGACCTTGCAGCAAGTTGTTGTTTAAGGAATAACCTTCATATTCCGCTGAACAATCGAAAACAACTCTGATCTTATTTGGTTTCTTGGGGTGATACACACCGGTGTGAGGAACATAATTTACCTTGCCCGTTTGTCCTTGAAGGTTTTCTTCAGGTACGATTTCGGCACAATCACTGAGCACACTTTTCATAAATCGCTGATAATCTGAAAAGAAACGAGGGTTTCTCTGGAACCTTCTTTTTAATTGATGTAATCGTTTCATCGCCATCGGCTGATTATTTGGCATTTGTACGACTCTGTTACGAATAGGTAACGGCATCTCGTAGTGCAGGTCTGGTCTTTTAACGATCTCGTTCTGTAATATTTCAACAAATTTAAGGTCTTCTATGGAAAAATCGTTCTTTATTATGTTCAATGAAATCAGAATGTAGAATGTTGATGACTGCTGTAGGATTGATAATTTCTTTCGTGTGTGATCGAAAGCAAAACTTTGGACTCTTACATCGGTTCGTATCATTTGTCGAATCGTCACAACGATGGTTCTGTCAAACGATTCCAATGATTCCCCAACCTAGTATTGATTTCTGTCCGTATGGCTCATTCTCGCCACCAGAAATAATTTATTTTGGCTTAAGTGCGCTTGGACAGTCGCTTCCAATAAGAATACCTACTTCAATACCGGATATAATGGGTGCCAATTTGTCGGATATCTTTCTCAGGTGTTTCCATTGTCTTGCTGTTTCAGGTCTTGGTACCTGGCTCAAGTTTTTTGAAATTTCGGGACAAGTGTAGGAGGTGGAAATGCAAACACTTTCCGTTCTATCATAGCTTAAGACTTCGAGGTCTCGAACACGACTGCTTGGCGTTGGCATACAGCTCTGGCTTATGGTGGAAAGGTTCACGTGGGTTTTTATCCCAGTTATACCGAGTTCATTCTTTAAATTATCCAATATAAACGTTTTGTTGGATTGGTCGTCTAGAATACAGTAACACAAAACTGGTTTGTCAGAGTTACCCTTTTTCTTCACCCACACAGGAACGATCATTGCGTTATCACATCCGTGCTCTTCACCAATTACGTCACACACGTTACTGCATCGGCTGTTTGTTTGATCTTGTTTGTCTCGATTAATATGCAATGTAGTGAGATGCTTCCTTTTGCATATATTCTGCACTCGAACCGTTGGTTACAAAATCGCGCAATGTGGAATTGAGATGAACCGCAGCTATAACATATTCGATGTTCGCGCAGGAAATCGAGTTTGGATTGTCGGGGAAGAGAATTGAAACTCTCGCATCTATCAATGTGATGTACTTGTTTACAATACAAGCAGTTTTCTCCCTGATTGTTAAGCGTGTTTAACGGATCTTTGCTAGACGCAAGACATGACCTTGTGTTGGAGCTGTACGACCTTTTATAATCACGAGTTTTGTTTTCCGGAAATAGACCTTGCAACTCTGGGATATTTTGCATATTGGATCTTTCCTCTATGTATTTGACCAATATTTCAAATGGAGGGTAATCAAATTGGGTTTCACCGCATTTCCAGTTCAATACAACCTCGCGCCATTTAGATACATTACTTTGGGGTAAACGAGAAAGTATTTTTGCGGATTCTTGTGGAAAATCCAGAATTTCCAGATTTCTTATTTTTCTTTTAGCGGCGGACACCTGATGGATAAAGTCCGAATACCTGCGCAAACCGAGAGGATCGCCTTCCATTATTTGGGGCCAATGATGTAGTTTATCAATAAAAGTTTTGGCTATTACGCTGTCGTTACCGTAACGTCTTTTTAGTCGATATTTTGCCTCCCGATACGCATCTTCAGTCTGCAACAGCAGAAAACCTTGTACGAGTTGTTTAGGTTCCCCAGCCAGAAATTGACCAAGTAAATTTAGTTTGTGAGCAACAAATGTCGATCTCTGCTCCACCAACGCATCAAATGCACTTTCCCACGCTGGGTATTCTAGGACGTTGCCATCAAATATATTTATCTTTACTTTTGGAAGTTGGTAATAATGAGAATTGGGTGGTATGGCGGTATTTGTAGGACAAATTTCACCATTAGTGTTATTGCGACTTGTCATTCTATCGTTCTTTAGCAAATTCTAATTGACTTTGGAGGACGGCTATTTCGTTTTCCGATTCGTATCTTTGTTTGTTCAGTTGAGATTCCAAATTAGGATTATTAGATACCAACGCGTGCGAGCTGCGACTCGATTTTACGGAGATTGCCTCTAGACGGATTTGCTCAATTGCAGTACGCGCCTTTTCAGCAACAACTGAAACTGCCTTGGAGCAACAATCGAGGGCTCTGCGTATTTGTTTATTATCAGATTGGCTGGAGCAGTCCAGTAAATTATTACCAATCTCTTCCAATCGTTTTTTCAGTCCAAACAAATTGACCATTTCCTTTTGTATCGTTTCTCTTTCATTACACGTGATCAATAGCTCTTCCACATTGGAAATACAACTACGCAACAATTTGTCGCAAGTAAAGAATTCAAGTTCCCTTTCTTTATATACTTGTATATCTTTCTTGCGCGTTGTTACGTTAGTTTCACTTTCACCAATCGGATAGTCACGCTCAGTATCGTTTAGTGACATCGCCGTTTGATAAGCAAATAAGAGAATTCGATCACTTACTGTAGTTCTGGATAGCGTTGGTACACGATTTCAGTTACTGTTACGGCCCCTTTGCTTATGTCCGTAGATCAGCTTGCACATTTAAACAGTTACTCACTTCTAGGCCTCACGAACACCAATGATTTTGTTTCGTTTATATATTGAAGCGTTGAAGCGGTAACTACAATAAAGAAAGAACACATTCTTAATAATTAATTAAACATCTCGATTACACTTCATTGAATCACATATGCATACCTGAAATTTGGCGTGCCCCGTTTAAACACAACGTTCCTCGGTTTTACAGTACAAAGATCGAAAAGTACGAAAAAGAATGAAATCGTAACAAAAATGCTCTTCTGAGCTAAGCCTCTAAATACGTGGCAATGACGTAAAACCATAGAAATGCAATAAAAATAGGATTCTGGTCAACACTAATAATTACCCAAAAAATCTGCGGGACAATCTAATTCCCGCAGCTACACCTACTGTTCAAATCCAATGTTACTGTATACTAGACGCCCAATCAAATAACTCATTTATATCAAACGGGCTAAAGACGCAGCTTAGGCTGAAAGGAACGTCCACGTTGGTGGAACTAAGCACGATGTTGGGCAGCAAAGAGGTGGTTTCTAGCGAAAAGATATGCGATTTGTAGGTGCAGAGCTTTGACGGCAAGGTTTCTTTTAAAATCCCATAAGTGTTCGTTAGACCCGATATACCAGCAAGTCGAAGCCAAATCCCTTGACGAGAACACACACGAAAGAACAGTAGGATTAGCTGTTACTGCGTACACTTACCGGTACAATCATGGACTGGTCTATGCCACATTCATTTAGTTTAGTGGAAGTACAGGGACATACGGTTCTTTCAATATTTGTATTGATATGTAACGAGGTCAGGTTTAGTTTATTACACACTTTACAAGTTGCACGGTTTCGACAGTACCTCGCGATGTGATCTTGACTTGATCCACATGAAAAGCAGATTCTGTTGTTTAGTATAAATTCGTGCCTATCTCGCCTTGTGAATTTCGCAAACGCACTGTAATCGTCGATGTGGTGTCTTCCCTTGCAATAGTGGCAATATTGCTCGTTCACCGATCGCTCCCGGTCTCGTGCTCTGGTACTAGTGGATTTCACATTTCGGTTGCCTCAGATTGCACTTGACCCTATTCTTCTATAGCTACCCACATGCAGCTCTTGTAACTCCGGAATGTTCTCCTGGTCGGAAATTTTAGTGGTGAATTTAGCTAATTTAAAAAGGGTAGATAGTTTCCTGAATGTGGCGTTTTCCATAGAGCTGTTTCTGCGCGCCATCGGTTCACGACAAACTGTGGTAATCGTGAAAGAATTTTCACACTCTCGGTAGGATAATCTTAAAACATTTAAGCAGGATATACGCTGTTTAGCGATTTCCACTTGATTTAGAAAATGGAAAAAGAAACCGACAAAGTCCACCAAAATCAGTTGAGAGATCTTAGGCCAAGAATAAACGTTATCAATAAAAGCTTTTGCTATTACGCTTTCGTTTCCATACCGTTCTTTCAACTTTGCTCCTGCTTCAACGTATGCATGCTCACTTTGAAGAAGAAAGAAACCATCAACCAATATTTTAGGTTCGCCTTTGCGGTGTTGATTCAACAAGTTCAACTTCTGTACAACACAAATTGAGTTAGATTCCACTAACGTCAAACGCCTTTTCCCATGCTTGGAACTTTAAAACATTTCCGTCAAATATGTCTAACTTTATGATAGGCAAGCGATGCACTGCTGGTATAGACCGAAACTGTCGAGACTCACGTGCAGAATGGCGTGTCGTTGCTGCTTCCAAGATTGGCGTCCGAAACGGTGTGAATCTCCCCGTAGATGAACCAACTTCTCCAGTAAAGAGTGGCGGTGGTATACTTTCAGGTAGATCTTCCGCATAAATCCCAAAAGGATTTTCTACGCGCTCAGCATCTAAACATGAAGCGCTTGTGGCAGCCCTTCCCGCAATTTCCTTATTACTTTTGTAAGCTCGAGGTCCTTTTCGGCGTTGATTTGTCGCATTCGTAGCTACTTTTCCTTTTCTATGTAAGGTAGCTTTGCTGATAGGGCAGCTGATGCAACTTCATTCTCGTACCGTCTCTTTTTAAATTTTTCGTCGAATGAGACGCGCCTTGAATGTTTATTAGAAGACCTACTTTTGGAATATGTGGACATTCGCTCTTCTCTCAGCTGCGTAATTGTCGTTCTCGCATTACTCAGCATTTTATCCATGATTTTGTCGTATCTTGGGAGTCTCTCAATAACTGTCGAATCCAGGTGTTTCAAGCTGTTAACTTTCTCTTTAAGATTTTTCTTTTGCTTTGCTGCTTCTGCAACTTTTCCTTGTAACTCCTCGAGGTTGTTGCAAAATATTAATTTAGCATTTGCGTCGGAAACACATTCTCAAATTATTAGTTCCATATCATTGATTTCCTTCATTGACTTTCGCAATCTTGAGTCATTATCTTCTGGCATTTTCCTTCTTACGGTAATGTTTCATTCGTCGACCGAACTGTTTCCATCTCCAATGCCCCCCGTGTCAGCGAACGTTCATTAAAGATAAAGTTTTAGTTACTGTTTCGGCAGCGCCGTGTGCCTAATCTTTTTGGCCTTTCGGCAGAATTCAGTCTTACGCGCCACTCTGTTTTTTGTTTTGTATTACGCTAACTATTGACATACAAAGTAGATGTTGATGCGTGATGACGTGATGACGTGGCGACGTGGCGAAGTGGCGGTAACTATACAATATTAAAGCAAATTTAGCAATGGAGAAATATTGCGAAACCATGAAGAACACTTTATCCACCTGAAACTTGTGCCTTTAAATACTTCCGTTAACTACAGAACTAACATGAAAAATGAATGCAGATCCAGGACACGTATCGCATGCATCACATACCCAATCATGCGGTTCAATTGGTGATGCATGCGATAACGTATAAATAAAACTGGGGACAGAACACCAACTTTCATAGTATTGCGTGTGGCTTTCTTTAACACGAACTTCGTTGCATTTTTAATAGTTGGTTGGCTTTGTAGGAGCAGCGTTTCGACATACTAACTTTACTTTCAAGAAATCTTTTCCCGTTTTACCCTATACCAATTGGTGAAGGGGGACATCGTGTGTTTCGATGGCTGAAGTACTGTCAAGCATCCTTCTGTGCACCCGTTTAAGAAGCTTCTTTGCTGACCGTCTAGTTCGACATGGTCACCATCTGAATGTACTACCCATGTTAACCGTCTCTACCAGCACCCACATCCTAGGGATACCCAGCCCCCTCCCTACGTGGCTTGCACGCTGTGGAGAGATGTCTGCGAAAGGTGTCTCTTGCAGCAACCACATACTAGGGAAACCTCTCACAGTAGATTAATTTCCACATTGCACGAGAAGATCGGCCTAAGGCCACCAACTCGCACTAAGTGCACAATTTTGCCTTTTTTTGGCTTAACAACCCCCCCCCCCCCAAAAAAAAGTTTTTTTTATTTTCAATTTAAATCTTGACTCTGTAATCGACATGTCAACATAGTGTGGAAGCAGTATGTAGGTTAACACAGCAGTTGGTTATGATCATACTGGATATTGGATGATAATACCGTGTTAACCATAGTCGCAAATACTGCCTTTTGATCAACCCAGAATTAGACCCCAACCCATTTGTGCACCCCCATACTCATAGTTCCAAAAGTTTCTAATAAATTTTTAATTGACAATGTATCGTATAATAAAATAAATAAAGTGTATAGATATTTTATCCCTTATCCATGACCATGTAAGGTTAATTGTATCAAAATGACTTCTATGCTAAAAATATATTGAAATGGTAGTGCTTCCCATGCAAAGCCTGCAGGCTTTAACCAAAGTTTTTATGGTGTGGTATAACGATAAAGACAATCCTTGGCTCATTTAACTTGTAAGCCAAGTAGGTTAAATCGGTAACAGTTGAAAGTCCAATCATACAGGGGTTTGATCAAACACATTATGGATTGTTGACGAACACTCCACAATTCCCCAACATTAGCGCCTCTTGCTCCAAAACAATTGGAACAAAAGGAGGGACAATAGAGGTTGGAGGATGTGCATTGATTGTTCCTGCTGGTGCACTTGATAAGGATGTCCACATAACACTCAAGGCATCACTGGATCTGCAAAAGCAGGTTTCTAGAACTGTTATTAATTATTTATAACAACAAAAGTAAACGGTCGTAGGCTCTATGACTAAACAGTCTAATTTAATTACCCAATGTGCCAATTAATATAACGTTTCTAATGTTATTATCGGAAGATGAATGAAAATGATTTGTGTCAGTGCTTTTTATTACACGATAGAGACATTGTTTGACTTTTTGTTTTTAAATCAACTACAGAAAATTTTCAAGAAAAGAAATGTTTATAAATTTGTTTATAAATAATGTTTAAAAGAAGTTTCAAAAAATGTTTAGTGAAAAATAGTGACCAGCTTTAATCCTATAACCATTAGGCTTAAAAAGTAGGTGACTAATTCGCCAAGCTTTCCGCCCGAAGCAGTAAAACTAATAAATATTTCCAGACGAATATAGTTTTAACTCCAGTTCTTCGATGTGAGCCGTCATCACTTGAATTCATTCATCCTGTCACAATCACTTTGCAAACCGCTTATATTTTGGATGAAGAATCACTGACTCAATGCAAGGTTCGATGTCAAAAATACTATTAATAAAAGTCTTTTACAAGAGTGAATCACATATAGTGTATAAAGTAGAGGTATATGGGTATATAGTAGAACCGCCAGCCAAAGACCAACCAATAAAATGCACGTCCTAAATATTGGGTCTGACAAAAACCTGTCCTGGCATATTTTCTGGTATCATAATCTGACACAAACCCCACCTAAATTCCCAACACTATACAACCTAGAACTTTATTTTCCAACACCATACAACTCGACACTTTAATTCCCAACACCATACAACCCGACACTTTAATTCCTGACACCATACAACCCGGCACTTTAATTCCTGACACCATACAACCCGACACTTTAATTCCTGACACCATGCAACCCGACACTTTAATTCCTGACACCATACAACCCGACACTTTAATTCCTAACACCATACAACCCGACAATTTAATTCCCAACACCATACAACTCAACACTTTAATTCCCAACACCATACAACCCGACACTTTAATTCCTAACACCATAGAACCCGACACTTTAATTCCCAACACCATACAACCCGACACTTTAATTCCTGACACCATACAACCCGGCACTTTAATTCCCGACACCATGCAACCCGACACTTTAATTCCTGACACCATACAGCCCGACACTTAAATTCCTGACACCATACAACTCGACACTTTAATTCCCAACACCATACAACCCTACACTTTAATTCCTGACACCATACAACCCGGCACTTTAATTCCCGACACCATACAACCCGACACTTTAATTCCCTACACCATACAACCCGACACTTTAATTCCTGACATCATACAACCAAGCACTTTAATTCGCGACACCATACAACTCGACACTTAATCCCCGACACCATACAACCCGACACTTTAATTTCCGACACCATACAACCCGGCACTTTAATTCCTGACACCATACAACTCGGCACTGTAATCCCGACACCATACAACCCGACACTGA
>CH002503.1:178636-194486 GCA_000149265.1 Ciona savignyi
CCGGTATTCTAGAAAGTTTCTATAAAACAATATTTTCACCAAATGTAAGATTTATCGTCGCCATTGTAGTATATATATTTTATATTAATGCCACGAGGAACGATTTTTATGTATATTTTTGACTCCAAAAATGCTTAACCTGGTTTTACGCAACTTTTATTCACATAAAAAGTATTTTAAATTATAATGTAAAAATGTCTATGATCATTACTATTTTAATGGCACACGTTATTTATAATTATTGCTTTGACACCCGATTCGTTACGGATTAGCCCATAGTATGGGACATGGTTTGGTATGATTAGCGCATAAGATGCAGCCATGGTCGTATTTTCATACCACATGGTACGGCGATTAAGCATACTATGGTTGATCGCCATATTTTATAAAATCATCGCATGGGTTACGCAGGACTTATTCTTAGATTAAACAGTGTGTGGTAGCGTACGTTGGTGTAGCCTAAAAAGCGTAGCAGGATTAGTTAGATTTCAATTTTGCCATGTTCAATTATGCAGTTACCGTTATTTTAGTGTGTTAAATATTAACCTACCAAAAGTACCGGTACTGGTATATGTTAAGCGACCGGTTAAGGTTGCCGGCTAACACCGGGGCCAAACCCGAAGGCGTGTGTGACGATATTGGATAAGTCGTCGTGTGCTGATACTAGGTAAGATTGTGTGGTGACCGAGTGCCAATACTGGTTGAGGTTGTACGGAAATGCTGGGTGAGGTTGTAGGGTAATACTGGGTGAGGTTGTACGGAAATACTGGGTGATGTTGCACGGCAATTGTAGTGTTGTGACTGTAAAAGCCTCTAGCAAAAAAGAAAGGATATAGTCGTTCTGCATTAACCAATGAGAGCCAATCAGAACCGCCACAAAATGACACGTTGTTGCAGTAACTAGGCCTGCATAAAAAAGGGTAATTACTATAAGCTATTGCAGTGGCATACTAGTGTGATTGACTGCAGTACAGTTTGCCAGTGTGTCAAAAATAAACCAGTTTGATTTTATTGATTGTGTTTTCGGCGTCAAACAATAGCAAAGCAAACACATTTAACCTCTTGTCGTCAAAACGCTATATGTGTGTGGAGCCCTTTACGCGGTAACGTGTGTTACAGACTTAGCGCTTTAAATCGTAAGCTCGTAACGTAGCTCA
This sequence comes from Ciona savignyi, assembly GCA_000149265.1. Lineage (NCBI taxonomy): Eukaryota > Metazoa > Chordata > Ascidiacea > Phlebobranchia > Cionidae > Ciona > Ciona savignyi. The sequence goes on from CH002503.1 coordinate 179,794, forward strand.
GAAATAGTTGCAATGCAGCCTTTATAAATCCGGATGGCTTATTGTGCAATTTTCAGTATTAGCGTTTATATTTATCATTGTGTTAATTATAATAGCTTTTGACTAACAATTTTTTTAAATTTATCTGGTGTATAGGTTATGCCGTAGCTTATAAACCTAGGCTACATATTAGTCCTTATGCACTAACTTAATCTAATTTCCCGATTTCGTTCAGCTGTAGGCTATTAATTGTGATGTAAACTAATTACAGATATTTAGGAACAACAGAATAGGGAACCAGAAACCAACTTCATGCCGGTAAACACTGTATGCTTTAAAATGTAGATGCAGGTAGTATGCTGACATGCGCAAGATCACCTCGGAAAGTGTCGTAGCATCAGCTACCCTGCAAGGCAGATTTGGATCCCCAAATACCGGGTACTGCAACATAGGTTAATCCTAGCTGAGAGTACTATGTCAGAACTATGTCCAGCGATGATTACAGCATTCTCTCCAGGCCGGCTTTAGTCGGTTGTTTCCTAAAACATGAATATCCCATCTTTGCCCCATGCCAGCCCCTTCCTTTACCACTTCCAGTGCCACACGCAACTACACTGCACTGCCCCCACCAGCGCCACATTCAGTTCCATTTGAACACCACATCCAGTTCCATTTAAACACCACATCCAGGCACAACGCACATTCCAGCGCTGTGTCCTGCACCATATCCAACGTCATATTCCAGCGGTCCAGCGACACGTCAAGCTCCATTCCAATACCATGTCCAGCCATATCCAGCACCATGTCCAATGTCATTTCAGTGCAACTAGCCCACTACCAGCCTCACTTCTGCACCACGTCCAGACCAATTTTAGCTTCACTTCCAACCGAATTTTAGCACCACTTCCAGGCCACATGTAGCCCCATTTCAGTGCCTTTCCATCCACATTTTAACCACTTCCAGCACCATTTCAGCCACATGTTCATCCCCATGCCACCCCCTTCAAGTGCCATGTCTAATCTAAATAAAGAACCACATCCTGCGCCTTTCAGCTCCCCATTCCAGTGCCTCGTTCAGACTTATTCCAGCGCCACGTCCAGTCCTGTTTCAGTGTTTCGACTAGTTCAATTCCATGGCCAATTCCAGCCAAATTTGGCGCTAATTTTGCCCCCAATTTTAGATGTCCAGCCCTAATTTAGTTCCATGTCCATCCCCATGCCACCCCCTTTCAAGTGACATGTCCAATCCAATTAAAGCACCACATCCTGCGCCATGTTCAGCGCCCATTTTAGTGCTTTGTCCAGCATCATTCCAACGTCACGTCTAGCCCCGTTTCCAGCACCCGGGCCAATTCCAGCCACATTTCGGCGCTACTTCAGCCCCAATTTAGCGCCACGTTTAGCCCTATTTTAGTGCCACTTCTAACCTTATTTCAGGGCCACTTCATCCTTATTTCAGTGACATGTCTAGCCCCATTCCAGAACCTCTTCTAGTTTAATTTCAGCCCCAATTTCAGCCCCATTCTGGGGCCAGTTCCAGCCTCATTTCATAGTAACTTTTACCACTATTCCAGTGCCATGTCTAGCCCCATTTCAGCGCCACCCCTTTCAAGTGCCACGTCCAATCCAAATGTACAGCACCACATCCTGCTCCACGTTTAGCACCCCATTCCAGCGCCATGTCCATCCCTATTTCAGCGCCATGTCTAGCCCCAATTTTGGCACCACTTCTAATACCATTCCAGTGTTGCATCTAGCCCCATTCCAGCACAACTTTGACCCAATTTTGGCGCCACGTCCAGCCACCTTTCAGCACCTCGTTCACAATTTTTTTGTTTTTATCAATTTAAATTTATTTTTCTTTAAAATTATATATGGTTTGCAGGGTGTTCAACAGTTGAAGAAGTTCCTGATTTAGCTGCATCTGATATAAGCATGCTTTCTAGTGGCACCGACTCCCCACGAAAGCTGTATGCTGAATAGAGTTATGCAATACATCTGCATAAACTTACACAGCAGGTACCGAATATTTCGACACGATATATATTTTGTCCGACCGGTTATGGTGGTTTAGGGCGTAGCCTTTCAACCGAAAGGTTGCGGATTTTAAACTGGTAGCTACCTAGTCGGTTGTGACCTTGGACATGGCACTTAACGGAAATTGCCTGAACCAAGCAGTTTAGTGGGTTTTACAAAATTAAATTAATGTTTTAATCATACACAAGACACTGCAATAGCTTCGATAACCTGACGGTTGGCCCGAGGTGACCTGACGATTGCCTGTGGGTTAACCTCCTTGATTTCCCATACAAGGGGATAAACATAAATATCCTATTTTATCCTATATATATATATATATATATACATTTGTGGTGAATCGATGCTTTCGGGAACTAACATAATTGTTTGTGTATAATGATTACATGTATTGTTTGTAGAACCCGTATGTGAACGACGTATATCTAACGAGTAATTTGCGTCGTATTTACGACAACTACACCGCCCTTTTTAACTAAAACGCCAGTCATTATGGCAAAATGGGCGTCGAAATGTCTCCCCACTTTGCTATATATTGCCGTGTATGTATACGTATAAAAATGCCACCATTCGCGTTATACTATGCGCTGCATTCTAAGTAATAGAATGCAGCTTACAGAATAAAGTATTACCGTGCGTCTATAGTCTATTGTCTGAATTATATGCTGTAAGTTATCGGAGTCAGAAATCAGACAAGCACCGACTTCACAAACTGGAAAGGACAGCCTAAAGTGACCTTTTGGTTTAGCGACGAGCGGCCAAATGCGCTTGTCCCTATAAGAGCAATAAAGAAAAGTAGGGGTGCTAAATTGTTGCACCCGACGTGATATGAACACGCAACCTTACCGAAGAAAAGTGTATAACCCAAGAAGCTTCATTTCGAAGTTGTTAAAGAACTAAAAAACCCGCTTATAAAGAAAGAAACTTGAAGTTACCGCCTAGAACTGTTTATAGAAGAAACCGCCTGAAGTGTTTTGTCATCATCAACTGAAGTCAGCGACATATATTTTTCAAGATTAAGAACTGTCTAAATCACCCGATTGAGCCAAGACCTCGACAGGAATCTGCGTGAACAACCAGAAGAAGTCGTTTTCTATAGCCCAAGTGAAGATTCGCCGTGGAAATCCCGACGAACGAAGAAAGAAAAATTCTTTTACGATCAGGAGTTTATTTTTGTTTGTTTTTTTAAATAATTTTAATAATAGTTTTTAGTTTTTTTTAATTTTTTTTGTTTCTGCCTATTTCAAATACTAATTGCTAGGTAATTGTGTGTGCTTGATAATTGCAATCCAGAGCCACCTGGTTAATTTTATTTGACTTCCAAAAAAATTCGTAGTCCTAGTTTGGTTATTAAATACTTGGATACTACAATGATGCATAATAGCGGTGTCTCATTTTACAGGTTTGCAGACAGAAAGAACAAACCGACATCATCCACAAGTGCACGAACACCGTCTCAGAAAATGGTTAGTGGCGCTTGCGATATTTTGTCATATGACCCAATACGTCCATACAGCAACCGACTAAGCAGTAAATCAGGCGCGTCTAGGTCTAATTTTCGTCTGTCGTGTGAGGTTAAAGTTGACTCGCCGTTTAAGTCACGCTTTTGTTGCCACTTTGGCATAAATGGTCGTCGAAAAGTCCGAAAGGTAAATAATCGTAAGCGTAAACGCTTTAATAGACCGTTTTCGAAACGATTGTCGAAATCCGCTCCTCTTGGATCGTTGTTTTTTGTTGCGGACTATAAGACTGGTACGCGCTATTTTGTGGATGAAAGTGAGGAATGTTCTGCTCTACCTCCAATGGATAATGTAAAGTCTTTATTTAACTCCGAAAATTGTCCATCTACGTTAAATGACACTAATATCAAAGTGTCTGGTAAAGAAACTGTTTTTATAAGTTTTAATGGCGTAGGTAAATTTCGTTGGAGTTTTCGCGTGGGAAATGTACTGCATCCCGTAATTGGTAGGGATTTCTTGCAGTATTTTGGTTTTAAAGTAGATGCGCGAAATTGTCGTTTTGGTAAAGTTCCTACTTATAAACGTGTGTCTGACATACGTTTCCAAAGCAAGCGCAAACTAGCTTTTGTATATGGAATATAGGCCCGCATTATAACGCCAGTTTTCGTCCTTCGCTCTCCAGGGTTGTTCCTTATGTAGAAAATGGTGAGACTTGCCGTCAAAGTGCGTCGAATTGTCCGGAGTCGTTTCCTATAGTTAAGTCCGTTTGTACAAATGCTGCAGATGTTAATAAATTAGCTACGGCTGTTCTTCCAGTTTGCAAAGCGTCGGTGCAATTTAAGCATAATAATATAAGAGATCGTACGACTGACCACAACGAATCGCCTGTAGCACCACCCATTCCCCCACGCGTGGCGTATCCTCCACCTGTTCCACAACAGGCAACGACGCCACCGCCAATTCCACGTCGAGTTACACGGTCTGTGTATGGAACCTATACGGTGCCAAGTTTGATCGAACGTATTGTCGTAGTTTCATAGTTGGTAAGAGCGCTGCGTTATGTGTCACTGACCATTAACATGTCTAATATTGGTCGTTATTACCTTTCGCCACCTTGATGTCTATATTTAGTTGCCCTATCGCACTGCGAGGCTATTTGTTTATATTTTAATTTTCCGCTAATCAGCGAAGATATATGCTACTGATTTTAATTGCTTGGTTGGCGAAAGTATGGCCTCATGGGGTCATGTAATACAAATCGCAGCGTTGCTGCCTTAATTATGAGATGGAACAATTACTACAGTTATTACACGGCATAAAATCACGCACTCACAGACATTGCACCAGATTATTATGCATAATTGTGTAGCCTGGCGTTTGATTGCCCAACCATGGTCTATTAGTTTTTTGCAGGTTCGAATTAATTCTACGTGGTGCTGTGAAAGGCGATCAAGAATTTTTCCCTCAACATCGAATTTCTCACCCACAACGAGAATAGGCATAATAATTTGTTTAGAAAGAAGCCTGGAAAAAGGGAGATATGTGGTGAATCGATGCTTTCGGGAACTAACATAATTGTTTGTGTATAATGATTACTTGTATTGTTTGTAGAACCCGTATGTGAACGACGTATATCTAACGAGTAATTTGCGTCGTATTTAAGACAACTACACCGCACTTTTTAACTAAAACGCCAGTCATTATGGCAATTAAAATGGGCGTCGAAATGTCTCCCCACTTTGCTATATATTGCCGTGTATGTATACGTATAAAAATGCCACCATTCGCGTTATACTATGCGCTGCATTCTAAGTAATAGAATGCAGCTTACAGAATAAAGTATTACCGTGCGTCTATAGTCTATTGTCTGAAATTTATGCTGTAAGTTATCGGAGTCAGAAATCAGACAAGCACCGACTTCACAAACTGGAAAGGACAGCCTAAAGTGACCTTTTGGTTTAGCGACGAGCGGCCAAATGCGCTTGTCCCTATAAGAGCAATAAAGAAAAGTAGGGGTGCTAAACATTCATGCAATTATCAGATGCTGACCCTTATCAGATCAGACAGGATATATATAAATCATTGCATAGCCTTGAGCTGGTTAACAGCATAATTTACCACATAACTTAACTTAACTGTGAACAATTTATGTTATGAACAGACTCACATTTAATATGTTTATTGATATTTTTCCAATCTTTATTTATTAACTATTTCAGACACAACCCTAAAGTTTCAGACCAGTGCGTAATAGTTACAAAGTAAACTTTTTATAATACTATGCCTTGCTTATGCAAATTATAGTTGAATCGCCAAACCTATTTTAGATTATATTAATAATATCACTAAGTATGCACTGGAATACTGGATATTGAACTGCTGGTGTGCCCACACACTATACAATAAAGCTAGTCCATGAGTATATAATTTTTTGAAAAATATATAATGTTTATCTCAGAGGTGGTTAAACGCAAGATTGTGTTTATTGCATGGGTATTTCTCAGGTTTCCTTGCCCTTAGTCTGACCGCCGGATATATTGCAGTGTATTCAATATTTTATATTGCTTTAATTTTGAATGACCCATTTTAATTCACTGGATCGAGAGATCTGTTGGTCGTCTTGTCTAGGCACAAAACTTGTCTGAGCAAAACTCAAACTGAAACTTAATTGGTCATGACTAGTGACCACCATCTTTAATGACCACACTATTTGACCTTTTTTAATAACAAAAGTTGAACCCTTTTCTCAAATTCGAAATAGAAACTGAATAAATGGAAAGATTTGGCACTTGAAAGCAATTAAACTTGAGGCAAACAAGAAGTAATTTTCTCTGTTACAAAGAAATAATCCGGTAAATCATTAAACTACTAGTTTTGTATTATGATTAAAATCTGCTTACAGATGGGGTTTTAAATTACTAACTTAAATTTGACTTGTACAGGTGCATTGTTCATGGCTCAGTTGGTAACTTGAAACAGTCACCTGAATGTTTTTAAGTTAACAACCAGCCACTTGCTAACCTTGTGGGTCATTAAGCAAGAAATTTTACGGACACAGCTCTCTAGTTGGTGCGTCGAATTGTCCGGAGTCGTTTCCTATAGTTAAGTCCGTTTGTACAAACGCTGCAGATGTTAATAAATTAGCTACGGCTGTTCTTCCAGTTTGCAAAGCGTCGGTGCAATTTAAGCATAATAATATAAGAGATCGTACGACTGACCACAACGAATCGCCTGTAGCACCACCCATTCCCCCCACGCGTGGCGTATCCTCCACCTGTTCCACAACAGGCAACGACGCCACCGCCAATTCCACGTCGAGTTACACGGTCTGTGTATGGAACCTATACGGTGCCAAGTTTGATCGAACGTATTGTCGTAGTTTCATAGTTGGTAAGAGCGCTGCGTTATGTGTCACTGACCATTAACATGTCTAATATTGGTCGTTATTACCTTTCGCCACCTTGATGTCTATATTTAGTTGCCCTATCGCACTGCGAGGCTATTTGTTTATATTTTAATTTTCCGCTAATCAGCGAAGATATATGCTACTGATTTTAATTGCTTGGTTGGCGAAAGTATGGCCTCATGGGGTCATGTAATACAAATCGCAGCGTTGCTGCCTTAATTATGAGATGGAACAATTACTACAGTTATTACACGGCATAAAATCACGCACTCACAGACATTGCACCAGATTATTATGCATAATTGTGTAGCCTGGCGTTTGATTGCCCAACCATGGTCTATTAGTTTTTTGCAGGTTCGAATTAATTCTACGTGGTGCTGTGAAAGGCGATCAAGAATTTTCCCTCAACATCGAATCTCACCACAACGAGAATAGGCATAATACTTTGTTTAAAAAAGCCTGGAAAAATGAGATATGTGGTGAATCGATGCTTTCGGGAACTAACATAATTGTTTGTGTATAATGATTACATGTATTGTTTGTAGAACCCGTATGTGAACGACGTATATCTAACGAGTAATTTGCGTCGTATTTAAGACAACTACACCGCACTTTTTAACTAAAACGCCAGTCATTATGGCAATTAAAATGGGCGTCGAAATGTCTCCCCACTTTGCTATATATTGCCGTGTATGTATACGTATAAAAATGCCACCATTCGCGTTATACTATGCGCTGCATTCTATGTAATAGAATGTAATAGAATGCATTCTATGTAATAGAATGCAGCTTACAGAATAAAGTATTACCGTGCGTCTATAGTCTATTGTCTGAAATTTATGCTGTAAGTTATCGGAGTCAGAAATCAGACAAGCACCGACTTCACAAACTGGAAAGGACAGCCTAAAGTGACCTTTTGGTTTAGCGACGAGCGGCCAAATGCGCTTGTCCCTATAAGAGCAATAAAGAAAAGTAGGGGTGCTAAACATTCATGCAATTATCAGATGCTGACCCTTATCAGATCAGACAGGATATATATAAATCATTGCATAGCCTTAAGCTGGTTAACAGCATAATTTACCACATAACTTAACTTAAGTGTGAACAATTTATGTTATGAACAGACTCACATTTATGTTTATTGATATTTTTCCAATCTTTATTTATTAACTATTTCAGACACAACCCTAAAGTTTCAGACCAGTGCGTAATAGTTACAAAGTAAACTTTTTATAATACTATGCCTTGCTTATGCAAATTATAGTTGAATCGCCAAACCTATTTTAGATTATATTAATAATATCACTAAGTATGCACTGGAATACTGGATATTGAACTGCTGGTGTGCCCACACACTATACAATAGGCTAGTCCATGAGTATATAATTTTTTGAAAAATATATAATGTTTATCTCAGAGGTGGTTAAACGCAAGATTGTGTTTATTGCATGGGTATTTCTCAGGTTTCCTTGCCCTTAGTCTGACCGCCGGATATATTGCAGTGTATTCAATATTTTATATTGCTTCAATTTTAAATGACCCATTTTAATTCACTGGATCGAGAGATCTGTTGGTCGTCTTGTCTAGGCACAAAACTTGTCTGAGCAAAACTCAAACTGAAACTTAATTGGTCATGACTAGTGACCACCATCTTTAATGACCACACTATTTGACCTTTTTTAATAACAAAAGTTGAACCCTTTTCTCAAATTCGAAATAGAAACTGAATAAATGGAAAGATTTGGCACTTGAAAGCAATTAAACTTGAGGCAAACAAGAAGTAATTTTCTCTGTTACAAAGAAATAATCCGGTAAATCATTAAACTACTAGTTTTGTAGTATGATTAAAATCTGCTTACAGATGGGGTTTTAAATTACTAACTTAAATTTGACTTGTACAGGTGCATTGTTCATGGCTCAGTTGGTAACTTGAAACAGTCACCTGAATGTTTTTAAGTTAACAACCAGCCACTTGCTAACCTTGTGGGTCATTAAGCAAGAAATTTTACGGACACAGCTCTCTAGTTGGTTGTACCAAATTCCAAAGCAATGTTTCTACATATTATACAACACTTTAATAGCTTCTGCACCTAGACTGCAGGTACAAGTGAACCAACTATAACTGTTAATAACTTAATAATTGCAACTTCCATCCATTCAATAACAGAAACTGCCAACCTTAAGTAAAATTACCATAAATAAACATATAATACAATCAGATGGTGATGTGTAAGTAACCATAATATTTGTATTATCTCAGTTCACAGGCAAGGGAAAGAAATTAGTATCCATTCAATTTAATAGCCTACTTGCATTTTTTACACTTTGCAGTCGGACCAGCAAATTTATTTCAAGTTTGAAAGGAATCACAAAAATCTGAAAAAAATTATCTGATAACAATTAATGGAACTAGCTTGTCTTGGAGAACAACACTTACATCTAAATTGTAGTTTGACAGTTCATCATGCATCCAAGAAAAGAGCTTCCAAGCCAAAATGACATTTCTGTGGACCTCATATAATCTAATGATATGGGCTAAAGAGGATAAATCTTTTACTAAATGTGAAATGTAAAACAGTCTTTTGTTTTATGCAAATCAAATAAAAGTTGTTACAAGCAACTATACCATTGTACTATTGCTACCCATTGAATTGCCCTTGCTTAACACAAATTACGTGACTAATGCTGAAATGGATGATAATTACTCCGAAAGTGATTACGTTAATGATTTTTAGACTTTTTGCTTTTCGAAACTCGCCTTTGTTGTGTGTCATTTGCTTAGTTCTGCTACAACATACCTTTTCTACAATCATTGTGTTGACCCGTAATAAACAACAAGTTTTGCAATACGTGGTTAAACTAAGTGGCAAGATCTTCGGCTTTACTTAACCGTGGTTAATTCAGCACGGAAAAATGAGAACTTGGTTAGTAATTAAGAAGAAGATATTTAATTATTTGGTAACAAGTTAATGTGTGTTTATTGCAGCATCACATCTAAGTTCATCAATGTATTGGGTCACCGACCTTTAGATGGCGTATAACCAATTAAGACCTGTTTGTTGGAAAAAAAGTTGCCGATGTACGAGGGGGTATGGGCTCAAAATTTTTAAACAAAATTTTGTAGGGTTTTGAGTTTAGGTTGCAGATCCAATACTCAATTTTAAATTGTGAAAAAATCTAAGACTTCCTATGTCAGGATTTTGAGTGACAGTCGTTTTTGTGAGGTCATTTTGCATTGGAGAGATAGGGAGAATAATTAGTTGAACGACTCCTTTATATATTAAGGCGGGTTGATATCACGTCAATGACTATCATTTTCCTTTCTTCGGCGATCCTGAGATATCCTGAGAGTCCACTTTTTAATGATTATGATTGAATGACAGTTGAACCAATGTCCTAAAATGGTTAAGATTTATGCTTATATTGTAAATTGCATATTACTCTGATCAAGGGGTAAATGGTTTCATATATTATAGTCTTATGGAATTACACATGACCGATATAGCGAACATATTGATTATTTAACGTAGTGTGGGTGCGTTCGTGGCGCGCGTTTGAAAACCAAACAAGATATAAGGTTTATTTTTAGGGAACAAATTTAAAAGTGTGTTATCCACCCAGCTACCAATTTTCTTTTTATTTACTACAACAAATCGTCGATTTAAGTATATCCAAGCTGTTTCATTTCAACCCAAATAGAATATATTGATAATTTGTCGTAGTGTGGATCGTTCGTGGCGCGCGTTTGAAAACCAAACGAGATTTAAGGTTTATTTTTGGGAACAAATTTACAAGTGTGTTATCCACCCATCTACCAATTTTTATGTACATACTATAAGAAATCGTCGATTTAGGTATGTTTCATTTCAACCCAAAGCAAACATATTGATAATTTGTCGTAGTGTGGGTGCGTTCGTGACGCGCGTTTGAAAACCAAACGAGATGTAAGGTTTATTTTTTGGAAACAAATTTACAAGTGTGTTATCTACCCATCTACCGATTTTGATGTACTTACTACATTAAACCGCCGATTTAGGTATATCCAAGCTGTTTCATTTCAACCCAAATCGACCCTATTGATAATTTAACGTTGTGTGGGTGCGTTCGTTGCGCGCGTTTAAAAACCAAATAAGATATAAGGTTTAGTTTTTGGCAACAAATTTAAAAGTGTGTTATCTACCCATCTACCGATTTCCATGTACTTACTATAACAAATCTTCGATTTAGTTATATCCAAGCTGTTTCATTTCAACACAAAGCGAACATATGGATAATTTGACGTAGTGTGGGTTCGTTCGTGGCGCGCGTTTGAAAAACCAAACAAGATATAAGGTTTATTTTTCAGGAACATATTTACAAGTGTGTTATCCACCCTTCTACCGATTTTCATGTACTTACTACATCAAACCGTCGATTTAGGTATATCCAAGCTATTTCATTTCAACCCAGTGCGGCCAGTTGGTCTAGCGCAGGGTTAAACAAGTGGGGCGCGACCCCCTTGGGGGGCGTGAAAGCTTCTAAAGGGGGGCGCGAGCATTACAGTGACATATTGATAAAAAACAGCTCTAAATTACAGTCAATCCTCTTTTCTCGTTAACACTAATCCAATATTTCCAATAGATTAATCTGTGATCTAGTTTTAAAAAACAATTTTGTCTGTGCTATAATTCGCCGTCTTATTTTCCCCAAAACAGTTGCATCCTTCACACTAAGCAGGGTAATGGCAAATAAATCATTGTTCAATTTTTCGTAAATTTGATTTTTGAGTATGGGGGGCGCGACTGAAAAAGTTTAAGAACCACTAGTCTAGCGGGTTAGTGCGTCGCCTTTCAATCGAAAGGTTGCAGGTACCAAACTGGTCGCTAGCTAGTCGGTTGTGTCCTTGGGCAAGGTAATTTACGGACATTGCCTGAACCCAGCGGATTAATGGGTTCTACCAAATTGAAGGAACGAGTCTATCATACACAACACACGGCAATAGATGCGGTAACCCGACGGTGGGCGTGAGGTGATCAGACGATTGCCCGTGTGTTAACCCCCTTGGTTTTCCCATCACGGGGATAAACATGAATATACTTCTATCCTAACCCAAAGCGAACATATTGATTTGACGTAGTATGGGTGATTTCGGCACAATCTACAACAGTCCCCAAACATTTGACGGGAACGCATCAAGTCAATTTCTAATATACGTCATCGAGTTGATATCAAACCGCCTTTATAAATATATATTGGCGAATATTTGCAGTAAATTAATAAAATTTAAGCATGTTCCGTCAATCCATTAGTGTCGAATGGGTCGTTTAAATTGGTGGCCAGTCTATTGAAACCCTTTATTGCTAAAGCCTTTTCGTCCATCCAAAGAGCTCAATCTCTTGAATGGAAAAACCAGGGGGTTAACACACGGGCAATCGTCAGATCATATATATGCTGTGTTGTATATGCTATACACGTTCATTTAATTTAGTTAAAACCATTAATCTTCTGGGTTCAGGCAATGTACGTAAAGTGCCTTGCCCAAGGACACAACCGACTAACTAGCAACTAGTTTCATACCTGCAATTTTTTCGATTGGTAGGCGAGCGCACTTAAACACCAGACTAACCCGCCGGACACTGAATGTTGTGCTGGACATAGCACTGGAATGGGGATGGGTGAGCTGCTGAATGAGTTTTTTGTAGAACCGATATAGTGCTAAAGAGTAGCTGATGGTACAACACTTCCCGAGGTGATCTTGTGTATGTCAGGGTTAGGGTTAGGGTTGGGGTTGGGGTTGGGGTTGGGGTTAGAGTCAGGGTTAGAGTCAGGGTTAGGATACAATTATGAAAACGCTCCTAGGAGCATCTCTAATAACTTTTTTCTGTTTATTTTTTTTCTTTAAAAATGCTTAACCCTGATTTCTTTATTCATTACCCAACTTTTTATAACATAAAAACACATTTTTTGAAAATTAAAAAAATTTAACATTGTACCTATGTGAAAAAAAATTGAGTATAAAAAAGTGCAATATCACTTTTAGTTTTAAGGCAATAGTTATTGTAGTTGCTTTGACTTGAATTATAATATATTTAAAACAGTTAAATATATTTTTAAAATCATTTTTAGGGTAAGGGTTAGGGTCAGGGTCAGGGTCAGGGTTAGAGTCAGGGGTAGAGTCAGGGTTAGGGTCAGGGTGAGGGTTAGGGTCAGGGTCAGGGTTAGGGTTAGGGTTAGGGTACAATTATGAAAACGCTCCTAGGAGGGTTAGGGTTAGGGTTAGGGTACAATTATGAAAACGCTCCTAGGAGCATCTCTAATAACTTTTTTTCTGTTTATTTTTTTTCTTTAAAAATGCCTAACCCTGATTTCTTTATTAATTACCCAACTTTTTATAACATAAAAACACATTTTTTAAAATTTAATAAAATTTAACATTGTACCTATGTGAAAAAAAATTAAGTATAAAAAAATGCAAAATCATTCTCAGTTTTAAGGCAATAGTTATTGTAGCTGCTTTGACTTGATTTGTAATATATTTGGAACAGTTAACTCTTTCACTCCCGGCCAAATGCATTAATTCAAACATGCTGTCCCGCAGTGTTTTTTACAATTTTTAGTCATTTTCAAATTAGCACAGTTTTTCTAAAGTTTATGCTATGATTTAATATTTAGTATGGTTGGAAAGATAATTTATCCCTCTTTTAACGAGCTGCACATCTAAAATCTACCTCTAATAAAGAATATATTATGTAAACTTTAGTGAACACCACTTTTTATGCAAAGAAAATTCTGCTCGACTTTGAAAAATTTGAGGTGCACTGACAAACGAAATACTCACTTATTATTGGAATGCCCAAATGATATGAAAATTGGAATGTAGATTGTCTAATAGTTTTTGTACTCAGGAATATTCGAACTGTATTTTTATCTTCAGTAGTTTTTTTACTATTTGTAATTGAAATTCGAGCTCTCAGCAGGACGCTCTCAGCAGGCACAGCCGGGTTCATGCTTTGGTGAACACGCGGCGTACCGCCCGTGGCGAAAACGTCACCAACGCTCCCTTGATCGAATGAGCCATAGCTGAGGTCTCTACCATTACGCATTGCGGAGAAATGTTTTTTTAGATTTGTATCCATTTATGGACAGACGGGATACCATGAAAGAGTTAAATATATTTTTAAAATCAATTTTAGGGTTAGGGTCAGGGTTAGGTTTAGGGTCAGGGTTAGGGTTAGGGTCAGGGTTAGGGTCAGGGTTAGGGTCAGGGTCAGGGTTAGGGTTAGGGTCAGGGTCAGGGTCAGGGTTAGGGTTAGGGTTAGGGTCAGGGTTAGGGTCAGGGTTAGGGTCAGGGTTAGGGTCAGGGTTAGGGTCAGGGTTAGAGCCAAGGTTTGGATTAGGGTTCAATTTCATTCGGATCAGGGTTGAGTATCAGGGTTGAATTACAGGATTAAGCCCGGGTTAAGAACCAGTACTATAACCATTACATAATATCTAATACTATACTCATTACACATTAGTTAATACTATATTCATTACAAAAAAGCTAATACTATATCCATTTCACAATATAATACTTTCCAATAGGATTGCCAAATAGGGTAAAATTGTTTGAAAAAATTAGAAGCAAATTTAAAAAAATAGTTTAAAACATTTTCCAAATCATTTAATAAAAGTACATATGTGATTAACAACAATATAATATATTCTAATACATACCATGTTCCTCTTCATAACATCTGCGAAAGGGAAAATATGAAAGATATCCTGTTGAGCTCCCTCGCTTTCTGTCCGATTTACATGTTTGCGAATTCCGTACTCTCGGATAGTGTTTC
>CH002502.1:0-32967 GCA_000149265.1 Ciona savignyi
TGTGATATTTTAACCCTTACCTCTTGATTTTTGAAATGTAAAATAGACCAATTCATATTTTAAGCTTATTAGATTGATGCATAGGTAATTTACTCAAAACTATTACGTTAAACTATGTGACCGAACTAAAATTAACCCACCAAACTATTTCTTTAACCCACTATGTAATAAAGTAAAACAAACACAACCACAATATTTAATATTCTTGCCAAGATTGCTTGAGTTATTAAGTAACAAACTTTAATTCAAATCCTTAATGGAAAGAAAACACCTATATATTATGTTAAACAACAGCGAAAATATATTATTGTAGTTCAAACCGTTTTGATGGAAACATGGATTTGTGATGCAGTTTTTCACGAAACACAATAAACCTCATATATTGTATTCATTAGTACGTTTGCACTGCATTTATTCTTTGACATCATTCAATCATGTTCCATCCTGGCGTCTTCTTAGTTATTAATCACATAAAAAAATTTCACCCCTGATGTTGAGTGCTTTCCCTTCTAGCTGATCGCCTGTGAAATAGTCCTTCATGCATGAATCTTACAACTTTCATGCATTTAATCATTAAATCGCCGTGCGCTGGTGTTTGCACTTCGATTGCATCATTATATGAGGTTATATCATTCTCTTTGCTTATCATATTGACATTTGGGCGGATAGCATATAACATGAATAAATAGTTGTTGTTACAAATAAATCCGAAAAAAGTTTAAAAAACCTCTGCTTTTGTGAGAATCATCTTTACATTATCATAATAATAATTCCAGTTATGTATGATTGTGGTGATAATAAAGCTCCTAGTAATTTGAAATATTCTTTATATCAATTCCCCCAATAATTAATTAAATCTTGAATGAAACCGATTGTAGACCAATTGTCTCTGTATATAGAGTTTAGTAAGTTAAATGTTGTTCTCGGTTTAAATTGTTTTATCATAATATTATGATATTTCTCTTCGTGACCTCATTAAGTAAACAATGTTGTTTGTTTACTTTGTTTACCTCACAATGGGCAATGTGTTTGCTGCCGAGTTTTTTTCGTCACTGGGGAATCCCCCCACAAACACAGAATGAGTTAATCTGTTATCAGTGATAAATGTAGAGAATTATGACATGCTACACAATATTATGACACGCTAAATGATATTATGACACACACAAGTATCAATCAATTATAAAGACAATGAATATCGCTCACTGAACATTTGTTGCATTATTATGATGTCATAATAATAAGTGTTGAACTTCAATACCAGATGTTATCACAGCTAACTTGACAAATGTGAAAGTAACATATATAACCTTGTGATTAAGCAACAGTCATTAAATTTATGTTTATAGAATAAATAATTGGATTAAAAGTTAAGATTGTGCTTTATTTTAAACCAAATTTATATTATTTATTTACATTTTCACAATTTTTTAATAGAAAACTTGTCCAATCGTTTTGCGCCTTTTTATTTTAGTCGCATTATGTAAAATCCTTAAAAAAATACAACGACTCATGCAGTTGATATTTCGACGAGTCATGTAGTTGATGCTGAAGAAGATGTAGAAAATCCCTCTTATTGTGATGTCA
This sequence comes from Ciona savignyi, assembly GCA_000149265.1. Classification (NCBI taxonomy): domain Eukaryota; kingdom Metazoa; phylum Chordata; class Ascidiacea; order Phlebobranchia; family Cionidae; genus Ciona; species Ciona savignyi. The sequence continues at coordinate 1,588 of CH002502.1, forward strand.
CAACCCCAACTATTGGTAAGATCACGTCATTTTGATGAAAAATGTTTTTTGAACACAATTATTTCGATTAGATAACGGCGAAACGTATGTGAACGAGGATGAAGCTAGGATGAGCCCCAGCATGGGTAATGTGGGGGTTTCCCTAAGTAAATATGAAGCTGGGGTAAACCCCAGGATGGGTGAAGGTGGGGTGAGCCCCAGTAAGTATGAAGTGGGGGCAATCCCAACATCGGGTGAAGTTGGGGGAATCCCCGGGACCACGAAAGTGGGTGCGAGCGACAATATTGGAAAAGACAAGTTTTCGGACGATGTTGAATTGGATGATAAATTGGGAAAGTTATCGCAGAGAACAGACCGTGAGGTGGAGATAATGTTGCTCGATTTTGTTGATGCGCCAGCTGAGTATTAATCACCATCTCATTTGCATATTACTCTTGCTGCGATGCAAATAAATACAAGAAGAACTGAGTTGGTATAAATCGTTCAATATAATTCTTTAGTCATAAGGAGATTAGAATACACAGTTGTTATTATTGATTTTTTGGAGCCAGAAATCAGTTTAGTATAAAATATAAAGCCGCTGTTAATGTTTAACTGTAATAAATAGGTCTATTTTGGCGTTAAGCCAAGCAAAAGCCTTTCCTGATGTGTTCTGTTGTAATGCTAGCCTTTGTGTGGGACAATGCAATAGAATCGAAGAAGTGCCCATGTCATTTCCTTTTGTGTGACTCACCCTTAAAGAGCATTGACTAATGCCATGCAGCCTATGCTTTGTTTAATTAGTCCAGATTGGGTATTTACTTAGTTAAACTTGTGAATATTATAGATGACTTTGTATGAGTAGTCATGACAGGTTAAGCAGTTGTGGTTTTTAGTTGTCAGAATAAGTTACAACGAATCGTGAGAGCACATTTCAGTTTGTGATATCTCTTCTTTGGATTTATTTGATTAAAAGACAATAAGGTAATTCGGCTACTCTATGTTATAGTTACCAATCTATACCATGTAACTATTTTATGCTATAGTTACCAATCTAGATTAGCTTGATGTGTGTTAGTGCGAGCCGTTCAGCTAAAGGGTTGCAGGTTCGAAACTGGGTGCTGTGTAATACAACGACTTTCTGTGCGTTACCACCCTTGCGTTCTCCCATTCATAGGGATACACAGAAATATCCCATTCTAAAACCCCTATGGCAAGGTATGTACAGAGGGGGAAGGCCAGGCTTTCAACCGCCCGCTTGGAGACGTCCACCCGTCGATAGTTTCGAAGACGACAGCTTTGATTCTGATTCGGATGATGTAAGTTTAATCACAATCATCATTATCCCATCCATACATTTAAGCACAATTATTATGTTTGCGAACATTCTAAAAATTGCCCCGATTTGGGTTAAGAAATTAATTTAAAATAACCAGTGATTGATTATTAGTCGGTTAAATATAATAAACTAAAGAAACCGAGAGTGCATGTTAAAGCAGTTAATTGAGGTAAAACCCCCATATTGTTGTAACTCTGTGCACAAATTTTAAGAGTAGATTTTGACTCCTATGAAGTTTGGTGAGTAATTATGTTCGGTTTCATAGTCAGGAAAACCATATGGTGTGAAACTAAACTTACATGCCTGTTTAATATGAACATTTGAATATGTACTGACATATCTAATACAAACAAGTGGGGTATGGGATACCAAGGGGAGTTTTTCCCATCACAGGAGATTGCCACCCTGTGTTAACATGTTAAGTTGAAAAATTAACACTGTATTATTAATGCAGGGATACCAAATTACACCCGGTGCTGCCGGTAAGTTTATATTGCATTAGTGTTATCTTCACTTTTACCATTTTGTAACGCAAGAATGATCATGCATTTGAACTACTGTTGCTTGTTATTTACTTTTTTTTAAATCTTGTTTTAATTATTTTTATTGAATTTTTTTATTGTTATTTAGAAAATTTAGGTCGTTATGTGAAATATATTTAGATTTATTTTAAATTTTTGGCTAAATACTAAAGTTTAGAAGTAAAAATTTTAAATAATATCAACTTGGAATCACATTATCAAGTTTTTGTAACTAAAATATAACTAAGGTATGATACTTTTGCTGATTGTTCTTAGTATGGTGCAATATGCTAATTAGTGATAAATTACTTTCTTTTGTAACAATGAGTAAATCATAGTATCAGTGATGTCATAGTTATCTACGTAGGAAGGGGTCATATAGAGTTTCCCGACTGAAAGGCCAGCCAATAGCTTGGTTGGTTAGTCATCTGTCAGCCGAAAGGTTACATGATTAAAACTGGTCACCGCTAATTGGTTGTGCTGTTGGGGAAAGGCTTCAGTACACAGTAATGTGGTAATACTATACGACCAGCTGCAATAGTGCCGGCAACTTGACTGTGGGCGTGAGTTTTCAGAATCAACTGTGAAATAGATCTTTCAATGTGGTTTCCTAATCTGTCATAATACAAATGACATCATCTTATTTCGAGTCCGGTTTATTACCAACTTACAAAAAAACAGTCTTAAAGCATTTTCCCCAAACAGACCCAAGTAAAATTAGCCGACATCCATAGTGTATGACACTCCAGCAATTTTGCAAAAACTAACAATTCCAATGTTTGCCCATCTCCATCCACCACACACCAAAGTCCATGCGTGTATGGTGTAATTGTGTTAAGTGTGGTTTGCTGTTTTCCTAGAAGTTGTCAAGTGCGTGGATGAAAAAAGGACATTTCACAGTTCAGTTTCAGTTTCCCTCTTTAAGGATCTAGTTGTTGTTATAGCTAGAATAAAACAATTTATCCTGTCTGGATTGTTTTTGTTTAATTTTTTAGGTCTTGTAACGGTTATTTGTTGGGGTCGTTGGTAATTACAATATGATAATTAGGCTAATCAATGCATACGATCACATGTTGGGCCATTAAAGACTTTCAGGATATAATTTTAAATAGTTGATGAGTATAGCTTCCTTATAGAACCAGAAAGAAACTGAGCAGAGTAACAGCACGTTTCATATGCGTCACGCAACTAGTTACCAACAGTGTAGCTCATTATAAATGTGAGGAATCAAGCTTTATTTTAGCTGTGAAATGACGTAAAAGGAAAGAAAACATAATGTAATGTAAGGAAATCAGTTAGTAGGGTTTTGTTTTAGTGTTAAATGACTTTCACTATTATATTTGTCATGGTTACTCATTGATGGAGATTTCCTGTATGCTGGTCCTACTTTCACTTCCTTGTAATAATCTCTGCATTGTTGATTTTACATAGCTACTATGTCAGCGGGCAGCAAAATATAGCAGATATATATATACACACAAAACTAATAGTGTGGGTTTAAGCAGTTTGATTTGGTATCATTTGGTGTAATTGGAAATTAGGAGGCCAGGTGTAGGAGTAGCATGGAAGAAAATGTATATTTGCCGATGGACCAGTATGATTCCAATCATCAAAGACAGTTTGACTTTTCCAGTCCACCAACAAGACATCACAGTGATAGCTTTGATCGACCACAGCCAGTTCCTAGAAACAAACTCAACTACACAAAGTGGCTGCTTCCTTCAGATCGAGGTAAAACAAATATTATGAATCATTAGTTTGATTAGTGAGACACTCCTCTTCATTATGTCGGCACTGACATTTGTGTTACTGGGGATTATAGTTCATCCAGACTAAAAAGGAATTAGTTGTCTAATAAGAGTGAGTAGCAGACCGGATCACAATCACCTTCAGTTTACAAAATCTGCTTCAACTTGTGTGATAGTGTTTGGCGAATTACCCCCTGGCCTTAGTTAGACAACCATGTGTTGTTGAAGATGGAATATAAAAGTAATCAATCGGCTTAGGAATGGTCTAATCACGAATAATTGACCTAAAAAAGGCAAACTAATCCACAAACTTATAGTATGCTGCTGTGTGTCTGACAACACTTGTGATTTAACATTCAATTACTCGTGTCAAAAGTCAGGTTGCTGGATCTGGCTTGCATATTTGATATCTTTTCAATGTTTCATGTTTCATTGATTCTTTTAAATCCACTGAATGGAAGTTTTAACTTGTTCATAACTGAGCATAAAGTAGTCAGGGTGAAGATCAAATCAAACACCTTGCTGGTCATGACCCTTGTCATTATCCATTAGACGTTTCTTGCCTTTAACGGATTGTAGTTTCTTACTGAATTGACTCCGTCATCAAATTCAACCAAGTTGATTAAACCCATCATTGCAGGTCCAAGACCTCCTATGAACCAGCAATGGGGAGGAAATACTCACCCAGCCAACCGCCAACCAGCCATACCACCGAGAGAAGGTAATAATTTCGTTCACTATCAACTTATTCTTATCAAGTTGTTTTTATCTTTTAGAGGAGAATACCTACCTTCCAATAGACCAGCCAACATGTAAGTGTGATTAAATTGAAACAATCCGTGTTATGATTTCGGGGTTTTACTTTTTGTCACAAAATGTATTTTTGCAACAAAAATTTGAACTAAATTTGATTAAAAGCTGTTTTACCTTCAGCAATTGGAGAGAGGGGAAGAGGGATGATGCCACCGAACACACGCCCTCCTGTGGTAAGTTGCTCTACATACGAACTCAATATCCACGATGGTATGTCAGGTGCAACGGTTTAGCGCCATGTAACCAGATTGTAAACATACGGTATTAACGTCTTTATGTGTCATACTAACTGTGGTTTGCCAACAAATGCGAGAGTCTTCATCAATAAAGTTACATGGATCATCCATCAAGGGTTTGGCAACATGCTTACAAGACAACTACAGACATTTCTTGAATCTAGGGCAAGCATAACAACTTCATGTGTCATATCAACTGTTTTCTTACCAAAGTGCGAACAAAGTAGAGCATCTAATAAACATGCCCCCCTCCCATCTGCAGCAGCCACCGTTCCCGAACAGATATCCAGTGAACCCCCGCTCTCCCCACGATCGTCCCAACTTTGATCGACCCCAACACGAACGATTCCCCTTCGACCGCCCCCCGATGGATCGGCCTCCCATGGACCGACCTTCAACTGACCGACCGGCTATGCCTGTACCTCCACCATTCATACAACCAGAGGAACCGGACACATACGAACCAGTTAATGCACCAACCAGGTGGGGTAGTTTGTCTGGCGGTTATAGGATAGAATATTCATGTTTATCCCCGTGAATGAGGAAACCAAAGGGGGTTATCACACGGGCAATCGTCAGATCACCTCGCGCCCATCGTCGGGTTATCGGAGCTATTGCAGTATGATGTATATGATAGACACGTTCTTTTAATTTGGTAGAACCCATTAATCCGCTGAGTTCAGGCAATCAAGAAGCTAATCCAACATTATTTCCATCCAGACCTCCTCCAGCAATTCCTCAACTGCCACCAACCAGTAAGTACATTGTGGACTTGCATCAGTGTCATCAATAGCAAAACATTCATCAGTTTCACATCATCTTATAACTTATGTAAATCAAATTATTGTGTAATGAGGTGAACATTATAATTATAAACAAACGTATTGGCTGCTTAAATCATTTTCAATCAGAAATAAGATGTGGACGCGTATATGTTTATTTAGAAATTTGTCTGGCCTAATATCTTGGTGGTTATTGCTTTACCCTTAATGGGCCAGGCACTTTGTGGACATGCTTAATGGTTTGTATTTCAACTGAATAACATATACACCACTCTCTATGATGGGTGGGGCTCTGTGGTTCACTCATATATAGATTATATTGTGCTTTATACATCGCTCAATTTTTTTAGATTTCGGCACAAGATCCCCTGGCTCCAGCTTTAATAGTAAGTTTTACTTTCTAACGTCCCAAGAGCAATTTTTTAATTGTTTTGTCGACAGGCAATCGTTCAATAGGATTCTCTCCACCTGTGAGCTTCAAAGAAAGCGGAATGTCACAAAACCACTCTCCGTATCGGAATGGAAGCCGAGGTGAGGATTGTTTATCAGGTTCATCTTTTATTATGTTCCTTATAATTTCATCATGTTCCTTCTCATTTCATCATGTACCTCCTCATTTCATTATGTTCCTCCTCATTTCATTATGTTCCTCCTCATTTCATCATGTCCTCATTGACAGACAGTACAAGTTCCGGCGAGCATAGTGATCCCCCACAACCATCACCTGGGATCCCCAAAACTCAAGTTCCCAAGCATCATGGCTTTCAGTTACCCAAGAAGTAAGTGGCGATGGTATTTGTGCAAGAAAAGTATCATAATGTTTAGTAGGAGATTTGTTGTGTTGTCATATACATGGAAAACAATTATACTTTTGTATTCTAGTGACCAAACATCAAAACATCTACCACCTTTCAGAGCAAGAACATCAGGTGAACATTCAAAAGTTTATTTTCTTTCTTAACAGTTTTCCATACCTTGGTACTAACAATTGATTCTTCTGTAAGTCACTAAACAACTTCCGTATTATTGATTTGCATGCAAAGTCGATCATTCAGCGTCTGGCCCAGTAAAGTCTCCAGTCTTCCCTCCCAAACCAGCAGCGTCGTCCAAACCAACTTCTCCCTTCCGACAACAGCAAAACACTCTGTCACAAAGCCTAACCAACGCTTTAAAACTTACATCAAAACCTAATGGTAAATCATACTTTCTTTTTGATTACTTTTTGGTTCCACTGTTCTTCATGTACCTTGTGCTGCTGGCAATAGAAATGTATTGCTTCTCTTTGTGTTTCTTGTGTTCGCCGAGCTCCTTATTTTTCTGTTGTAATCCTTGTGTTCCTATCTTCTTTCTCTATGTTTTAACAAACTTTTAATTCTTTTACAAATAGCGCCGCCCAACATAGAAAACCAACGCTGGTTTCAAAATGTGGGCCGGCACCAAGCCACTTCTTCCATTAATCGAGAAAAGCGGGTAAGTTCATGTGTATGGGAACATCCTCACAATATATCTGACATTGAGTTGCTGGTTAGGAGGGCTGCTTCATCGTTCGACCTGGCAGAGACCCGAATCGACCGTACTCTTTAACTGTGTATGCCAACCAGAAGATATACAATCTGCAGATTTGTAAGCGATCCGACTCTTCTTATGCATTCGGAAGTGAAAAGGTATAGTATAGTTTGGCGAATGATTAACTGTCTTCATAACACAGAAATCCTAGTTGGGAATCAGAGATATTTGAGTGCGTTTATCATGTTTTTTACACGGGGAAAGTTTTCGTGTCAACGATGGGCTATCACTAACACCACAGCGTAAATTATTATTTGGATTGGTCGTGCTATTAATTCCGCCACAGTACCTTTCAGCATTTTTCTTCTGAGCTATGTTTCTAGTCCCTTTTGCTAAAGTTTGTAACATTTACGATTTTGCACGCAGCCCAAAGAAGCGTCGTTTAGCAACCCAGTTGACCTTGTCAATCATTTCATGGATTCCTCTCTTGTTCTGGCTGAAGGAGAAGGGGAAGTGACGCTTACCGGGCCACCTTAAAACAATTTTTCAATTCAACGACAGTTAGAAGCGATGGATTGTCAACCCAAATTCCTCAAAATTACTATCTGGACCAACATTTTGTATGTGTCTTTACTGTGCTTAGCAATTCTATGTACAAGATTCGTCATGCCACGATCTATGATTGCTGGTGGTTTGACAAGAGTATTTCAACCAGTTGCCGAACGAAATCGAAACACTGTAATCGTATACTGTGGACGCATAAGTGTATCGCCTTACTTAGGCATGAAGTATTTAAAACATTTCCACAAATGTGACTAATCTCATGTGTTAAACACATTTGTACTCAATATGCTGTCTGCAATTGAATCGTCGTATCTTGCTGTACATAAATAAACTGTTGTAACGCCTCCTTACTTTGGGACTTTTGACCAATACTAAAACACGAATATTCAACAGTTTGTGCTATTATTGGATTGCTGGCGCTGTTGCCGTGAGCTGATTAGTTTCATCAATAATAGGTTAGAGTTATGACCGGATGGTTAACGCGAACGATTCATAGATGCACGTATGCATACCGGTATATAAAAAGTAAGTTAATAATTGGTTGGAATAGGTGATGTTAGTGGTAACGATAGCACTAGATATTTGTGGCACGAAAACACTTATTATTGGGTTCCAGCTCGGGTTTGAGAAAAATAGGATTTCCTTGTCAATAAACAACTTGAATAAAGCCGGAAGATATGCTCACGGTACAAGTCAAAAGTTCGAAACTCAAGGAAATTACCTAACTAGGACGACGCTCAGACGTACAATGTGCTTGTACAACTGAAAGAAAGTTAACCAGTTAAGTCGTTATTTTGTCCTCAGAAAATACTATCAATATAGTCCTGTTGATATATTTTAAAGCCTGCAACAGATTCGTAATAGAAAGCTGTTTATTACAAAAGTATAATATAATTTAAGACAAATAAAGCTGCTTAAGACACAGAAAAATAAGAACACAACAAAACCTTTCAAAAATTGAAATTGAAAACTGTCATGTGAACCATATTATTACCAACAAACTTCAATATGACGTAACAATTCGCCGAATAAATTTATTTTAGAATGATTTAAATAAAATTTTCTTTTAGCTTAAGTTCTGGGCGACGTTGTGGCTAAGCGTTATTTAGCTTAATTTTTAAGCAAGATGTGTTTACACTGGGATTAAAGAAGGTGAGCCTGGGCTTAATTTAAAAACAAAAGGTATGTTACATTACTGGGGTGTGTTCTAACGCTTGTGACGTAATACGTCAACGTGATAATAAACAATTTAAATAATTCAATGGGGCCGCAGAACCTATTTAATTTTTAAAAATGGCAGGTTTTGAATTAATGGTTTTGAAACGATTTGCGAAATGCGTGGGTTAAAAGAAAATCGTTTACGCGCGTAAGTGTTCAAAAAAAATTGCTTGATAAATTGCCTTAAATGACCAGAAAGATATTTATTTCATAAAACAGACAGTACCGTTATTTAGTAGTACAGTAATGATAAATTGCAATAAACGTAAATTCAAAAGGGGTGTGTCGCATCTCGCCAATCATAAATAAAGGAATCGAGGTATATTAACGCATAATGGCGATTCTTGCCTTATGATAGCAATGCTTATTATACGCCAATAATGCAAGGTAAATAAATAATGTTATGTTGAAGGCAAACGATGTAATATTAACGTGTTGAGAATTTATTATTAAAAGTGCACGAAATCAGTACCGGTAATTTATATTTTCGCGATTTTTGTTCAATTTTGTAATTCGCGAACTTTAGAAAACGGTTCGCGAATAGCGATTCGCGATCCCTTAATTTCAACCTCGTCAGTCTGTTTCTTTCTGCAGTTTTGATGTTTACTGTGCCCCTAAAAGTTGACTGGTACATTTGAATTAGGGTAAAAAGTTCAACTTTTACTAGGCTACCCAAGTACTAAACACCTGCTTTAATTCTTCGAGTCTTATAGTTATATAAAATCCTGTATTCCTGTTGCTCCCATACTATAGCCCACTATTACTGCGCCCTAAAAGCTGACTGATACATTTTAATTAAGATTCAAAGTTCAAAATAGTACTTGGAGTGAAAATGACTAGCGGCAGCACAAAAATCTCAGGCGGGCCGCATGTTGGACATCCCTGATTTAGAGTGTAGCGACATCATGTGTTTACATAAGATTTATGATCGCAGCAGCCCGCTTTTGCGCTGACAATGCATCATCAAATATTATTATTAGGTTTACAATTATTACCGCAGCTGTCGGATACTTTTCCTATATAAGTTTATTTTAGTTTTGCCAAAGAGTCCTAACGCATTAAGAAACATATTGCATGCGTCGATACTGAGAGTTTTATCTGGAATCTATATCGTTGAAACATCTAACAATTTAACTCGTAACTGGTACTAAGTTAATCGCCTCAATTGCTCAATACAATTGATGTTATAAAACTACTGAGGCGTTTATCGGCGAACCACAGGAGACAGTCGTCAAATCGAGGAGACGTTTACACAGAACACCTCAATTAATTAACGCACCTCCGAGAGTCGAGACAGCGCGAATCAACTACAATAGGCAATCGGCCTGCAGCGGCTTCCTACAAGAGGCACTGGTTAATTTCAGTGTTAATTAATACCCTTTTGTTATTTTCAGAATAATTGTTAATTATACTGTAAATTGAATCAACGGAAACTTATAGGAATTGCAACCTTAATATGCCACGAATAGTTAGTAAGTGATTATGTTCTATGTTTATTCGTAATGCCATTTCATATATATCTGTGAATGCTAATGCGTATTTAAACCTTTCTCAGAAAACTCATTTCACTTTACCTTATACTTTGCACAATGCACATCCCACACCCAAAGAGTCGTTTGGATTGGAAGTTTAAGTCTTTAACCTTTTATATGGCCAACCCCCCCCCAAACAAATACTGTAGCTTTCTTGCAATTCGGCAGTTACACTCATGTTTTAGCATAGTCCAGAAAAATAAGATTAATTATGTACAGCAAGATACGACGATTCAATTGCAGACAGCATATTGAGTACAAATGTGTTTAACACATGAGATTAGTCACATTTGTAAAAATGTTTTAAATGCTTCATGGGAAAGTAAGACTATACACTCATGCGTCCACAGTATACGATTACAGTGTTTCGATTTCGTTCGGCAACTGGTTGAAATACTCTAGTCAAACCACCAGCAATCATAGATCGTGGCATGACGAATCTTGTACATAGAACTGCTAAGCACAGTAAAGACGCATAAAAATGTTGGCCCAGATAGTAATGTTGAGGAATTTGGGTTGACAATCCATCGCTTCTAATTATTGTTGAATTGAAAAATTGTTTTAAGGTGGCCCGGTAAGCGTCACTTCCCCTTCTCCTTCAGCCAGAACAAGAGAGGAATCCATGAAGTGATTGACAAGGTCAACTGGGTTGCTAAACGACGCTTCTTTGGGCTGCGTACAAAATCGTAAATGTGGTGGTGTCTTTCGATATAAACAAAAGATAAATGTAATAAAACGGTCTTAGGGACGGGCCCATTGACTACTTAAAACATAGCCCAGTAGAAACGAATTGAAAAACTATGGGCATGCGGTATTACATTTTCTGTCGGCTAGTACACGACAGTTAACCATCCACCAAACTACACTATACCTTTTCACTTCCGAATGCATAAGACGAGTCGGATCGCTTACAAATCTGCAGATTGTATATCTTCTGGTTGGCATACACAGTTAAAGAGTACGGTCGATTCGGGTCCCTGCCTGGTCGAACGATGAAGCAGCCCTCCTAACCAGCAACTCAATGTCAGATATATTGTGAGGATGTTCCCATACACATGGACTTACCCGCTTTTCTCGATAAATGGAACTGGTAGCTTGTTGCCGGTCCACATTCTGAAACCAGCGCTGATCGCGAATGTTAAGTGATGAATCTGATTGTCATTAAATGTTTGTTGGGATGAAAATAAATAATGTTTATACGCATTTGAAGAGTAACACAAGAAACCTAAGAAAAGCGAGGAATAGCAGACAGTTAATAAAGAAATAATATGATTTACCATTCGGTTTTTGTGGAAGTTTTAAAGCACTGGCTAAGTTGTTCATCACGTGCTGTTGTCGGAAGGGTGAAGCAGGTTTGGACGACGCTGCTGGTTTGGGAGGGAAGACTGGAGACTTTACTGGGGCAGACGCTGAATGATCGACTTTGCATGCAAATCAATAATACGGAAGTTGTTTAGTGACTTACAGAAGAATCAATTGTTAGTACCAAGATATGAAAAGGTACCTAAAATGAAATTCAAGATTTGAATGTTTACATGTTGGGCGCTAAGGAATACGAAGGATGCAAGAATAAGTAAAACAGGATATTCCAAGATAAAATATGATTTACCAGTCGGTTTTGGTGGAAGTTTTAAAGCGTTGGCTAAGTTGTTCATCGCGTGTGGTTGTCGGAAGGGAGAAGCAGGTTTGGACGATGCTGATGGTTTGGGAGGGAAGACTGGAGACTTTACTGGGCCAGACGCTGAATGATCGACTTTGCATGCAAATCAATAAGAGGAAAGCAAATATCGACTTACAGTTAAAAAGCAATCGTGGGTTGTAAGTAATAAAAATGTGGTAATACTCAGAACAAACAATTAGATGTTCAACTCATGTTCTTGTTAGGGGGAGCAAAGGATATAAGGGTGAAAAGGGACACTGAGAGTGCAATGAACATAAGGGATGCGAGGAGCACGAGGGATGTGAGAATATAAAACAGCATATTCAAAGAAAAAATATGATTTACCATTCGGTTTTGGTGGAAGTTTTAAAGCGTTGGCTACGTTGTTGATCGCGTGCTGTTGTCGGAAGGGAGAAGCAGGTTTGGACGACGCAGATGGTTTGGGAGGGAAGGCTGGAGACTTTACTGGGGCAGACGCTGAATGATCGACTTTACATGCAAATCAATAAGAGGAAAGTTGCTTAGTGACTTGCAGAAGAATCAATTGTTAGTATCAAAGTATGGAAAGGTACTAAGAATGAACTTAAAGATTCGAAAGTTCTTCTGTTGGGCGCTAAGGAATACAAAGGATGCAAGAATAAGTAAACCAGGATATTCGAAAAGAAAGTATGATTTACCATTCGGTTTTGGTGGATGGTTTAAAGCACTGGCTAAGTTGTTCATTGCGTGTTGTTGTCGGAAGGGAGAAGCAGGTTTGGACGACGCTGATGGTTTGGGAGGGAAGACTGGACACTTTACTGGGCCAGACGCTGAATGATCGACTTTGCATGCAAATCAATAAGAGGGAAGTGGTTTAGTGACTTAGTACGAGTGGAAACAATTGCACAAAGCTATAGAAAGATGTTACGAATGAAAGGCAGCAAGCATATCATTGTTTACCTGTTGGTCTTTGTGCAAAGGGGGGAAGATGCATTGGTTTATCTAGAATGAAAGTTGGTTTATAATCATTTCTACAATTGAATGAAATATTAGTTCGGTCGACTAGGCTAGGTGGTTTAGGGCATTGTCTTTTCCCCCGACGTAAGGCAGTTTCAAAACTGGTAGTTTGCAGGTTGGTTAAGTCTTTAGATTAGGAACTAAGTACTTCGTATTTACCCAGTGTACAAATGGGTTAGGCAAAAGCTGGTAGATGTCTTAAGTTTACGCAACATATTGCAATATCTCCGGTAACTCGCCGATAGCCGCGAGGAAATCTGGCACTTTTAGTTTCTTTTAATTAAATCATTTTTGCCCTAGAATTAAATAACGGCAAAGGATACATATCACGACACAGGAACAGGGAAAGACGGTAAAATAAACAGTCGTTAAAACATTCAGACATTCTTCCATTCATAGGGAATCACAAGATTTTTTGACATCGGGTTGACAGTTACAGAAGTGTTAAGTAAAACGGCTTGAATAATTATATATTTAAATTTTGACAAATAACCAGAGAAAAACTTTATAACCCGCATTAAAACAGATAGGAATGGTGCCAACATATTGAAACTTTCAGGAAATAAACTACTAGGTAAACTGGCAAGAATATATATTATAACAAAACATGAATGCTATTTTGGATCGGTGAACCTGGTATCCACTAGTTCTGATTGCAAAAATAAAACTTACGTCAGATTATCTCGCGCCCAGCTAAAACTTACGTCAAATTATCTTGCGCCCAGCAGTGTGTTGTGTATGATTCAGACTTTAATTTTGGTATAATCTATTTATCTCTTCATTCAGACAATGTCCGCTCAAGGACAGAACCGATAAACTTTCGACCAGTTCTGTCCGGCAAAACTTCGCTGAAAGGTAATTCAGCCTGACGATAAAAAATAACTTTTTTATTATACTTACTAGGTTTTGGTAGTGTTGGGATATCGGGAGGTGGTCTGTATAAAAATCACGGTTAGGATAAAATATGCCGGAGCTATTGCAGTGTGTTGTGTACAATTGAGACATTTCTTAAATTTAGAAGAACCCATTAATCCGCTGGGTTCAGGCAATATCCGTTATGTGCCTTGTCGAAGTACACAACCGATCAGCCAGCAACCAGGTTCAAAACTGAAACCTTTCGACTGAAAGGCGGCGCACCAAGCCACTAGACTAACGGGTCCGACAAATACTAGGACTTTAGAAACGCCGCAAAATGAATCTCACCTTGTTGGTGCATCAACTGATTCGTAATCTAACTGGTCAGTTTCGGGTCGGTTTGGACAAGTGTTTGGCATATATGCTCGATCAGCCGGGGGGCGTTGACACCCAGGGGTGGGCATAGGGGGTCGATCGCCTGGTTGGTTCTTCGGATGTCTGTTCGGGAACGGCTGGTGCTATAGGGATAGGAAAACTTATAAATTAGCCAATTTTCCCGGGGTCGTACCTGTACAATTATATTTAACGTTCCAATTCAGTTCATATACCGCCATTTCTGCCTTAGGCCTATTATATAACCATGGTAATCGTTTTTAATGTAGCGTAGGATCGAAAATCAACTAAAACAGAGAGTCGTCATAATACCGTATGTTTAGTCTGGTTGCATGGCGTTAAACAGTTGCACCTGACATACCATCGTGGATATTGAGTTCACATGTAGAGCAACTTACCACAGGAGGGCGTACGTTCGGTGGCATCATCCCTCTACCCATCTCTCCAATTGCTGAAGGTAAAACAGTTTTAAACTGAATTTAGCTACATGTTCAAATCGTTTGTTGAACGTTTGTAGCAAACCCCGAAATCACCACACTGATTGTTTCAATTTAAACACACTTACTTGTTGGCTGGTCTATTGGAAGGTAGGCATTCTCCTCTAAAAGATAAAAACAATTTGATGAGAAAAAGTTGATAGTGAAAGAAATTTTTACCTTCTTTCGGTGGTATGGCTGGTTGGCGGTTGCATGGGTGAGTATTTCCTCCCCATTGCTGGTTCATAGGAGGTCTTTGACCTGCAATGATGGGTTCAATCAAAGTTTTAGAATTTGATGACGGAGTCAATGCAGTAAGAAACAATAATCCGTTAAGGGCAAGAAACATGGTCTAATGGGTAAAGATGAGGGTCATAACCAGAAAGGTGTTTGATTCGATCTTCACCCTGATTACTTTCTCGAAATCCGTCCGGTTAGCTTAATTGATAAGAGCGTCTGCGTCAACAAGCAGCCGAAATGATGTGGGATCAAAACCAGCCGCTAACTGAAGTCTTTGGACAGGGCACTTAGCGGACGTTGCTTGAACTACGCTTACTAATGGATTGTACTATGTCTAAACCACACACAATACACACAGTGCAATAGTTCTTGTAACCCGACAGTGGGTCCAAGGTAATCTGACGACTACTCAGGTGGTAACTCTAAAGCGATTCACCATTTACAAACATAAAAAAACGAATAATCTAAATGCGATAAGAAATTACATTTAATACCAATCAAAACATAAGGTACGTCAACATGGTGTTATTGGTAGCATATTAAGTTGCCTTTTATGACCGAAAGGCCAGTGTTTTTAAACTAATTCGAAACGAATTTCCAAACGATGTCAAACCCCCTTTACTAAATCTTAAAGCATTTAACTAATCAGCTCTTTATCAGCTTTACAATAATACATGTTATTAAACGAATAATTAAAAAAATTACTGATTGAAATCTTCTAGAAATGTTTAACGTTTAACCGATTCTATGCTTTTGTTTTACTGTTCTAAACCCCAGAAAATCGAATAACCAGAGGACCGATACGTATTTGTTTGAACACACATAAATATAAAGCGCGTTCGGTCAAAACCTGTTTTACAAACAGTGAATCCATTAATTGTATTGTTTTACCTCGATCTGCTGGAGGAAGCCACTTCGTGTAGTTAAGCTTGGTTCTTACAACTGGCGGTGGCTGGTTCCTAGTGTTATTGTCAACTGCAACACATGGAATTAAAGTCAAAGTGTTTCTTTCATGTCTCAAGTGCGATATACACGTTTTATCTCCGTTAAAGGGGAAAAGTAGGGTGTTACGATTTAAGTGGGTAGATGGCGAATGCTAAGACGAAGCGTTCCCACAGGGATAACTATGATATTAACCAGTGCACACCGTCATATTATTCAAGCTATTGCAATGAGTGGTACATAATTAAAATGTTTTAAATCCATTAATCTACTGGGTTCATGCGATGTCGGCTACCCACCCCCAGTTTGAAACCGGATCCAGAAACCCTCGGGCTTATACCTGGTGCGCTAACCTGCTAATTTTGACCGAAATTGTGTATTTTGTAGAAACATCAGTAGGGAAATTATTTGCGAAATTGTTGAGTATGGAAAAAATGTTTATTCTCGCTGTAAGCAGGTTGCGCGTTGTTGTAGGGCAGAACAGAACCATATCATACAAACTCAACAATCTATCACATCCGCTACACCGTTTGGACCGTACACGCATGAACGTTAGGTACGTACTTTGGGTTAGTGTTTAAGCTCGGAGACGCAGTGGCGGATTGGGAAGCCGGAAAGGAAGTAATTTATCACTGATCAACATACTTTATAGGCTACTGCGTACACTAAACAAACTTCAACCCGATAACGTGAATTTTAGTTGATGTTAATTATTAAACTGCAAACACTTACCCAAAGTTCTTGAATTTTCGTAACCCTGCGGGGATAATGGAACAATAATTGTTTTGTGTTTGTTGATTAGTATTCACTTGCTTGCTGAATTAAAATGGAAAACTCCAAAAACAACAATTGTTGTATTTTAAACTAGAATAATTTTTTGTGTGTTTGACCAAAATCCTCTCTTGGCAGCCTGTTCCAACTTGCGCAAGCAGGTAAACACACCTTCCCATTCATACACTTGTTTCAGTGCAACCTTTCATCTTTCGGACTACTATTAAAAAACTGATCACGTGTTTTGCAAATGTTAAATAACTTACATCGTCCGAGTCGGAATCAAAGCTATCGTCGTCAAACCCTGAGTTCCGAGGTGAAGGTGGTAATGGCGGTCGCCCCCCAATCGGTGGTTGGTAGCCCGGTCTGCCGCCAGTGTACATACCTTGCATAGAGGGGTTACATGGTATTGGTTGGTAATTATAGCAATTATAGCTAATCCAGCTGATTAGCTTGGTTGGTTAGTGGGTCACCATTTAGCCGAAGGGTTGTGGGTTCAAACCTGGTCGGTTGTGTCCTTAGGCAATGCACTTAACGGTCATTGTCTAAACACAGCGGAATATTGGGTTCTACCAAAAAAAAAAAACGTGTGAATCATACACTAAATACTGCAATATCTCCGTTAACCCGACGGTGGTGATCTGACGATTGCCCGCGTGTTAACTCGCCTTGAGTTTTTCCATTCGAATAAACATGAATATCATAGCATAGAGTAGTTACATGGTATAGATTGGTATCTATAGCATAGCGTAGTTACATGGTATAGGTTAGTAACTATAGCATAGAGTAGTTACATGATATAGGTTAGTAACTATAGCATAGAGTAGTTACATGGTATAGGTTGGTATCTATAGCATAGAGTAGTTACATGGTATAGGTTGGTAACTATAGCATAGAGTAGTTACATGATATAGGTTAGTAACTATAGCATAGAGTAGTTACACGGTATAGGTTGGTATCTATAGCATAGAGTAGTTACATGGTATAGGTTGGTATCTATAGCATAGAGTAGTTACATGGTATAGGTTAGTAACTATAGCATAGAGTAGTTACATGATATAGGTTAGTAACTATAGCATAGAGTAGTTACACGGTATAGGTTGGTATCTATAGCATAGCGTAGTTACATGGTATAGGTTGGTATCTATAGCATAGAGTAGTTACATGGTATAGGTTAGTAACTATAGCATAGAGTAGTTACATGGTATAGGTTGGTATCTATAGCATAGAGTAGTTACATGGTATAGATTGGTATGTATAGCATAGAGTAGTTACATGATATAGGTTAGTAACTATAGCATAGAGTAGTTACATGGTATAGGTTGGTATCTATAGCATAGAGTAGTTACATGGTATAGATTGGTATGTAGGCCTATAGCATAGAGTAGTTACATGATATAGGTTAGTAACTATAGCATAGAGTAGTTACATGGTATAGGTTGGTATCTATAGCATAGAGTAGTTACATGGTATAGGTTGGTATCTATAGCATAGAGTAGTTACATGATATAGGTTAGTAACTATAGCATAGAGTAGTTACATGGTATAGGTTGGTAACTATAACATAGAATAGCCGAATTACCTTATCGTCTTTCAATCCAATAGATCGAGAGAACAGATCACAGTTCGCTGTACATGTACTGGCAACTAGAGAAAACAGCAGCTAGTTTTAATGCCTAACCTACCTAGTCTACGCGTGCAATATTGTCCAGATTAGATATTATTGAACAAACATAGCTCGCATGTCACTGGTCTTCGGTTTAGTTTAGACTATAAACTCTAAAAGGTAAGTCATTAAACAAGGAAACTCTATAAGGTGCTGTGGAAGAAGACCATTTATAAAAGTAGTTAATCGTTATTGGGTTTATAAACTTTATTTGCTCTGCACTGAAATGGTCATATTATAACGGTTAAACATTAACTAAGATTTTATAATCTCAACTACATCAAATACCAAAAAATTAAACACTGATAATTTTAGAGACTACTTTCACTTTGCTGTATAACAAACACGACAAGATACTAAAATTTATCCAGCGATTTGGGACGACAGAAGTGCTTTATAACACGGGAAATCTTGGCCAAGTCATTATCGACCCACTGTCGGATCGCAAGATGTTTTTTTAATGCTAACTACAATTTACTAGTGACTATTGTCGTTTAAAACAATTCATCCACTGGGTTTATGCAATGCACTTATGATTCGCCTTTATATTTTACTTTTGCTTCATATGGACAGGCACCCAAACACACGGAAATACGAAGTGTTCACCGCTATATCCGTTTACAACGTGGTTTTTAACACTTTTATATATATAATCGAGTGCTTATAATGACACAAAACAGTGTTTCTTAAACTTTTTAATGTTCGTAAAATTAAACATTTTTTAAATTAAATTTTGTAGAATGTTTTGCTAACCCCTAGCCTCTCCGTATAAGGGTTATCCTATGTAACAATAAAATAAAACACAATGCAGCATGCTATCGTTGTATATTTATTAAAACCCTTATGTTGTTTACAACGAAAAAAATTACGCATTGAAATATTTATTCCTAATGTTTTTTTTTTGTGAAAAAAATCTGAGACTTCAAGATAGTTAGAGTGAACGTGAGAAAGAAGGGCTAGGAAAGGTTATTTTTGTTGATCTCCGTAAATGGAAAACCCGAGGGGGTTAACACACTGGCAATCGTCAGATCACCTCGCGTTACCGGTGCCATTGCAATGTGTTATGTATGATTCATCCGTTTTTTAATTTAGTAGAACCCATTAAGTCGCTGGGTGCAGGCAATGTCCTTAAAGTGCCTTGATCAAGGACAAAAATGACTAGCAAAATCAACAATATTCTTGTTGTGGGGAAAGCTGTAGCGCCTTGGATTAAAAAAACATTTCAGTGGTTGGTTATGTCTTGTACACGCTGTAATATGAAATGAGGTCCTTTTTCTTTTATTCTACAACAATATGACGACATACCGCACAAGTTATAGACAAAATATAGCATTTAGTCGTCTGATTAAAATAGAAATGCGAATTAATCCAAAACAACCAGTATACAGCTTGGTGCAAAATTTCAGCGATCCGGTAATTATATCCCACAATCTGTTTTATTTGCTAAAACTGTGTTTTATAAAGACATATATAGATTATAAAGTCGGGTGTTCTTAGAATCGTAGCCATAGGAGAATCAACTGTTTAATTATAATTTAAATTTGGTTTATTGCGTTTAAATTAAACCATTGTTTATTTTATGACGTCACAAAACTAAATATGAAATGATAATAATGATAACACAATCTAACCCTGGTATAATATTTAACCAGATTGCTTTAACCAGCGATTAATCAATATTTGTCAAAACTATTCCTAGCCCACTGCCAAAAATATATTGATTTATATTTTGGCTTTGTAATTCTTATATGACATCTGTGCCTTGGTTCAGAAAATGCGGATAACATTACATCTCATGCGAGCAATGTTCCCTGTAAGTTTTAAAGTTCGTGAGCAAACATACGAACTCCATGTGCGTTGGTTGGTAACACGGTGAGCAATGATGACGTTTTCTACGTAGCGATCAACCCAATAAATTAGCGATTGTTGTATATAAACGGATTCCAGTTTTATATAAAAAGAACAATCGTTTAAACGACACTTTCATAAAAATTTCATAAAATGAAACAACATCTGACAATAAATAACAACTAATTACTCAACTGTAGAAAGACTACTAAAGTCAATAAGTGAATTACAAAACATTCGCGAATGTCTAACTGCTAACATACGCTTATATGACGTAATAGACGATAATCAATACGGATATTATGACGCGTTAAAATGGGCAAATTTTGGCACAGTGTGCATTTTATAACAGTTTTTATTAACCCATTTACAAACAAATTATTTTGTGCGCGATTTGGATTATTCTGTGCGTGAACAAATTGAAAGACGTGCGCGACTGCGCACACGCGCATCTTAGAGGGAACATTGCATACGAGCCAGGAATAATTTTAATAAAATTAGACGTTTTAAAAAATATATTGGGAGTCAATCATTTTCGGTAAATTGCCGAAAGACTTGAAAATACCAAAAAGGACGCGTTGCTTGTGCATTGCTGGAGCATATATACTTTTCCATTCGTTATTTCGGACCGAACTAATGGACATTATACTTTCAATAATTTACTGAAAGAAGTATAAAACGAACTAGAAATATAAAACAGAAAAAAACAGTTTACCTTGAAAACTAATTATTGTAAACGAAATAAACAATAGGAATACGCCAACGAGAGTGTCAACCATGTGGTAATCACCGCCATTTTAAACACCAATTTTGACCTTGCGCTATCTTTCTGCATGATATTGAATTTTCTAGTTATACCATTTGTTTTTGCAAGCAGAAATAATGGATGAGTTACCAATCCGACTTGTCATTCAAGTTTGTAACCGAAGTATATTTTTGTGGGTTAACAACACTAACACAAAGAAAAATATATATCCTCTTTGAAATGCACAATTAAGACATTTTACACGCTTACACATGACGTAAAGCAAGACCTGTCACTAAATACTTTATCGATTTGTTTTAAAAAAGGAACTTATCTTTTTATATTTGCGCCTCATCGCGGGAATTCTCCTTAATTTTTGAATAAATAAAAGGACTCTACCATGTTCTATTATATAGGGTATGGAGATATCGACTATTCCTTTTCTTAATATAAAACACTAATTTACTCCTCTTAAAGCCAATTTTAAATTGTTAACTCGGAGAATCGAACACAGTATTTGGCAAACCTAGAATTTCCAACAATCATCGTAATAAATGCACAGGTTACCCTTGAGAAAAACAAACTGACGGTCACACATCGGTTTATGTGTTTTCCGCTTATTTAAAACATGAATTAAAGAACACGGCAAAACAATAGTCGTTATAACACTCTATAGAACATACAATTGAAAACAAAGACTACCTGTTTTATTGCATCTTTACTTTTGCTATAAATTACTGTGTTTGCACCTGCAGATTAGTCCACTCGGCCTCGCCTGATATATCTTTTCAGGACTTACTAAAGGCTCCCCTGTTGTGTTTGTGGTTGCTTACCGTCTTTTTTTAACAATCCGTAACGCAAGTCATTAATGAACACAACTTAAACCGTAATGGTTAGTCTAGCCCGATCGGTAAAGTACCGACATGTGCAACTTCTATATAAATATGCCAACGTTGGCTTGGTAAGCGGGCAACCATTAGTTTCTGTTTGTTGAAACCACATACTCGCTATATTTCGGAGATAGTTATGATGGCTGAATTTGTCTGGACAAGCTTTATAGCTGGTAAATTTAATATTGTGGAATGTAGTTTCTGTCCACAGGAATCCAGCAATTTTCCGGAGCCATATTGTGGTGCCTATCCAAACTAATTTTTACTTAGTTTGGGATGTGAAATCAACAGTCTACTAAGTAGAGAAGTGTACTCTACTTCAAAGTGAAAGTTGACATTGTGCTACGGTAGGCGAGCAGCTAACAATAGTTTAAAATGCGTTTTATAGCTTTTGGGTTGGTATCTGACTCGTAAAGTAGTTTAATGGTAAACAAAGAACATTTGCTAATAGCATCGGAAATTCTAAATCAGGTGCCTTTTACAGATGTTGATGCATCTGGACAAATTACCGGCGAACATCAATAAAATGTTAACCTTATTTAGTAAGTTTTGACCGATAATAAGGCCGCAAAAAATCGATATCTTGAACAAGTACGGGCTTTTAAAGTAAATTTTGGAGGGATTTGAGTTTAGGTTACAGATCTAAGCTTCAATTTTAAATTGTGAAAAAATCTAAGACTTTCTATGATAGGATTTTAAGTGAGAGCTGTTTTGGTTAGGTCAGTTTGCATTGGAGAGATAGGAGAATAATTAGTTAAACGCCTCCTCTAGAAGTTCTTGATGCTAGAAGTTAAGTTCTTAGAGATCTAGATGCAGAATTTAGGTTGATGCAATGATTCCCCATTCTTTCATGACTTGATCCCGTCCTTTGGAATGCATCATCCTAATAAGAGCTGGACATTTGGAAGCCTGGCACGAAAGATATTCCTCGTTTCCCGGTTGCATTGTCACATTGTATCGTGACATAACAAAAGACGTAACAAGCCTCGCTATAACGCCGAGATACAGAATATCAATCTCGTCCTTGTTTAAACTCAATGTGGGGGATTCAGAAAATCCTTTGTATAGATTCGTAATAGACCTCATAGGGTCCGCATTGACATCCAGCGCCGAGACCATGAAATATGCAATGCAGATGGCCAGGTCGAACACAATGTAATTAAAACCAGAATCTTCGAAATCGAGGACCCCAAGTTGTCCGTCTTCGTCTTCAATTATGTTCGTTGTACTGAAATCGCCGTGAATTAAACCTGTAAATTATCGTTATAAATATAATAGTCATAATTGTAGCCAAGAGAATGTGTGACCTGTTTTGTATCGGCGTAGGACTATATTATTACTTTTATTCGCTTCAAAATGAGTGAAAAAAACAACTTAACGACATTGTAACTTTGCCGAAAATAAATATTTCACTGCTAAATCATATGCGTCTATCTATATATGGTCCAAATGAACCAATTAACTGGCCGATTGTCTTTATGCATCGACGATATTCTCAAAGAATTCATAACTTACCAACAATTAATATATAAACATTTACATATTAGCAATTTTATATTATCAATTACTTATCAACAATTAAAATATCAACAATTAAAATATCAACAATTAAAACATCAACAATTACTTATCAACATATACCTCTTCTAAGTTTGTTTTGCACACGCGAAAAGGTTTTCTGGAATAAATCGAAATATTCAGAAATTATTTCCTTTAGCTTTTCGTCCGTCACGTAATGTAGCAAAGGGCGCGCACGGAGAAAATTATGAGGTTTCCACATATCATTGGTTTCTGGCACTTGGTTGTTCTCCAAGGACATACGACGAGTGAGTATCTGTGAAGTGTACACATTAGAAAAAAACTGATTATTTACAAATTCTTGTTACGATAAGGTAATTATGTTTATTGCTGTAGATGAAAAAAAACGCAAGAAGTATTATTACACGGGCAATCGTAAGATAAACTCGCGCCCATCGTCGGATTACTTGAGCTATTGCAGCGTGTTGTGTATAATTGAAATGTTCCTTTAATTTTGTTACAACCTTTTAAACTACTGGGTTCAGCCGATGTCCGATAAGTGTCTTACCTATATGACACAACCTTTATTGCGATTCAGAAATCCGTTTTTAGCCTACAAGAATACATATCCTTAACCTACGTGTTTGTTAGGCAAATCGGTATAATTTTATCATATTTCCACCTGTAAAGATTCCATATAAACACTGCAGAGCTTCCCGACGCGGTAAGCGATGCTAAGGAGTCTTTCAGGGGACGGACGGGACTCAAATATGCTTCTTCCCGGTAGGAAGGTAGAGAGTTGCATCATTCGGGGTGATTTTGACGACTCTAAGCGCAAAATCTAAATGTTATAACTTGAAACGTATTGTGCCTTATGTTGTGGCTTATTGGCCAAGGATTGGTCTTATAGTCTTACAGGAAACATTGATTTCCATGATACTACGCAATCTGAAAAGCGTTCAACATTCGAAGAAATATGTTTATAACTCCCCATGTTCAAAACATGCACGACGATTATTTAAATCTCATCAAAAAAGTAATCTTATCAAATTACACATGTAAACTTATACACTTAATACCAACAAACGCGCCAGGTACGGTCGTGTGGCTAAATGGTCCACATTTAGTTAAATATATCAATGATCTAAGCAACTCTATTGAACATGACAACTTATCACTAATACATAAAACACGTACCAAATTGATATTGCACTGTGGTACCAGTGCCACTCTTCGGCTGTATTGCTTGTGGTACGTTCAAGTCATTGTCGAATAAATGAACCATGATATGTTGTGTCAAGATGGAAGAAGCATTTTCTGAGGAAAAGGTGATATGATGGAATATTAAATAATGCGAAAAACTTATGTTTGTTATTGCGAAAAACGTAATTTTTTTTCGTTAAGTGGCTTGTCCAAGAACACTACCGGTCAGCTTGCACTAGTTTAGAATCTATTACCGTGAAAAGCGAAATCTACCAACTACTCAGCTCGGGATAATATATTTTGTTAATATATGAGAATTTATTATGTTATGAGCATAGGAGCGCATATTTACCCCCATCATAAGCCAAATGCTTAATTTTTAATACGTAGAATTTCTCTCCGGATTGCACCTTATAATTAAGGTCGTCGTAGCCCGCCAATTGTGTTACAGTGGCCACTGGCAAGTCGTACAAAGATTCCACCGCCTTCTTAATTTCCTGTATTGCCGGTCGCCAATCATGCATGGCCCTATCTTGTTACACAATTGAAGGCTTGTCTGCAAAAATACAGAATGTGCAATTTATAATATTTTGATCTATGCTCCTTTAATCACTCTGTAACAGACAAAATTTAGTTCAATTATTGACTAAAAGTGTCACTGAGTCAAATAAATTACTTCAACTGTCAGTAAATCACAATTGCTATGGTTTTGCGCAATTAAACCGATTTCGGAAAATTAAGTTTAATTTGTTTTGTTCTATTTTTATAATACCCACATGGGCAAACTACGACCCGCGTTCCAAATCCGGCCCTCCAGCTCTTTTATTCTGGTCCGCTGGATGTTATCGACATGTTGCAAGACTAAATAGCAATGTGACAGGTATTTTTGTGCGTCGGTTTACGCATCATTGCTTTCTGGTTTTAATCAGTAATGTACCACATTCTTAGTTTAATTTGTTTGCCAACAGTGACAAACTATATATGAGTGGCAGTTCGATCACTTGGCTCGCCAGTCTAATATGAAATAATTTTGCTCTAGACTTTTCTGCATCATTTCGTAATGTCTCTACAAGGGAATACATTTACAACGGTTAGAAAGAAGTAACCCGGAAAACATGTCTTGCTGACGAACATTCCCCCACGTGTTCCCAGCTATACTCAAGCTGTGCCCGCATATGTGGACTGCTCTAACTGCTACACATACGCGAAAGAATAAAATACTTAAACCCGCTTTGGTTAAACCAGGAAGTAATATAACTATTGCAAACGAGTTGTGTTGCATGTGTGATAAAATGGCCTTGGTGGTAAGGGTTGCAGTATATTTAATTGGTCGCTGGTTAGTTTGTCGTGTCCTTTGCGTACACTAGGCCTACCCGAACCAAATAGAATAATGGGTTCAACCAAACTTGAAGGAACTCTTCATTCATACAACACAATGCAATAGCTCTGTTAACCCGACAGTAGACGCGAGTTCACCTGTTGATTGCTCGTGTAATAACTCTCTCTTGTGTTTTCTTTTACAACGCTAAACAAACTTCCGATCCTATACTATCCTTACCGATCTATGGGGGATTACCGGGTTAGGATTACTGAGCGGTGATTTTGTGTATCGTATATCTGTGCGAATAGTACAAGGCTACTAAATAGAAACTTTGTAAATTTTAATACTACATACTTAACATCTGCAACAAATGACCAGCAGTACCATAAATTCAACCACAGGTTAACATTTAAATCGATTCTGTTTTCCCTGCATTTGCAAATACCTGCCTCAAAACGCATGGTTTATAAGCCAAACCGACTGGTTTGGTTACTGCATACAAAGTAAACTACGATTTACCAGCACCAATTAGCAGCAACAAACGCAGGGATGAGATGGTCACACTACAGCCGAAGGGTAAGTTCTATTCCTTAGTTAAGGCGAAAGGAGTGTTGGTATGGATAATCAAAAGATTAGGGCAACACTAAAAGGGAGGGAAAGAGAGAAGGAGGGAAACTGCACACTAAAACTATAAAAACTAATTCTAACTGTAAGATATCTCGACCCATTAATGTTTTATTGATGTCTATGATAAATCATAAATTGCATCACAACCAAATTACGTCACAATGGGAGTTTGTGTTACAATATCTATACCCGACCGCGTGTTAGAAAATGCTTCCTTTTTGATTTAGTCACCGTACAGTCTGCAGCACAGTAATTTATCTGATACCGTGTATTTCCGTTCCGGTTCTAAAGCCAAAGTTTGGTGAGTGTAATTGTTTACTATTTCATACGTACACCCGTCAATTATTGATTTTGGTCCCCCTTATTTTTAATTTACAGAAAACCGTATCATCCACGTATCATCCACGTATCATCCACGTATCATCCCTCCGTATCATCCCTCCGAATCATCCCCACTGCGTAACATCTCCGTCCATATCGTCCCTGTATCACCCCCATATCGTCCCTGCCCCCTCCGTTCCGCATCTGTAACCGTTTGAACTCTGATCGCCAATTATAATTCGAGGACACAAACTGTCTGTTCTTTTATTCGATACGAGTTATTTTCAAACCAAAGCAACCCCGTTACTCCACCCGCGGAAGTAACATCGTTTTCAAACTGAGCAAACTGATCAAACCCATCGCACCGCACCTCTCGACCATGGATAACCAACCAGAACACCGCGTAGAACAATGGCTGGACAACATTGAAGAAGCCAAGCAGCCAGGCATTGAAGAAGCCAAGCAGATACCAGCACCACCTAATTCAACCACACCACTCGATGAAAAACACGAGTCAGTAAGCGTTGTAAGCACTACAAGCTCGATGCGCAGCTTTAAGCTAAAAGATAGCAAGGTAAAGCTTGAACTTGCTAGGCTTGCGCGACAACAAGACTTAGAGAGAAAAGAAGAAAGCAAGCTGCTCGCTGAAACAGAGGAACATAAAAGAAAACTGCTTGCTGAAACAGAGGAACATAAAAGAAAACTGCTCGCTGAAGCAGCTGAAAGAGAAAGAAAAATACAAGAGGAAATTGCCGACCGTGAATCCCGGCGAAAACTAGAATTGGCTGAAGCTGAAGCTAGGGCATGGGAGGAAGCATCCATTCCTGAGGCCAGACACAACGAAGTTCAAACCCGCCAATATGCTGGCTCAACGACACCGCTTCTAGAGCAGACTACATCCACTGAACAATCACGCAACGAGATAACACCGACCGCAGCGCAGCCACCACAACGTTCTACTCTGTACGCCCCGCCCGTTGTGCGCCCGAAGGACAGCGCTCTGTCACATCTTCCCTTAACCGAACGTCATTTGCCACCGTTTCCGTCCGACATCCGGGTGAACGACGAAAGAGAACACGTGACAACACAGCATCAGAACCGACCGTCCCGATATGCTGATCGCTCCCCAATGCGCAATCAACAACGACGTACACAGCTATCACCGACTCGTATCCGACGAGATTCACCACTCCGTCACGTAAACCACCAAGAGGTAGGTGAACGCTTTCTACCCAAACCAATTGTGCAAAAATTTAATGGAGATCCGATGGACTACTGGTCCTTCGTCAACCGATACCAGCTACATATTGCCGACAAAGTAGACTCATACGACCTAAAATTAGTATACCTACTCCAACATTGCACACGAGCCCGTCTGTGAGAAAATTAAGCATAACTCCGTAGATAATTACGAGAATGATGGCTACGAAACGGCCATGCAAGAATTATTCGAAAGATATGGTCAACCCCATATAATAGCACGACGGTGCGAGAGCTTGTTGCAGGAATTCCCGAGGGTGCCCGCAGATGACCCCGAAGCGCTGGAGAAATTGGCCGTTCTGCTCCGAAACTGCTGCGCGTCCCTGGAAAAGACAAGGGTAAAATCGACGGTAGACTCTGTTGGCTTCATATCGACGCTGGTCAACAAGCTGCCATTGGAACTGAGAAAGAAATGGATATCCAAGTCGCTGAGTATACAGGACAAAACAGGTGCGGTAGCTGTTTTTAAAGACTTTGCTAACTTCGTTAGAGAACAGAGTCGCGAAGCTAACTCTGTGTATGGAAAGTGTTTACTGCTAAAGTCCACAAACCCTGTAGTAACTACCGCACGAAAACCGAAAGTGTCGGCTTATAACGTGAACGTGACTGCCGAATCTCCCACTGCTGCCGCTCCCACTCCGAAACCGTCCGGGCTGCAGTGCCCTGTCTGCAAGAAACCACATTTGATTGGCGCCTGCCGCGACTTCAAGGATAAATCGTACGAGCAACGTAAGCGCGTAACCCGGGAATGCGGCCTATGCTTTAAATGCCTAAAGGCAGGCCATTCCGTGCGAGAATGCCCACATAAAACCAAATGCAGTGTAGAAGGTTGCACCGGCAACTTCCACCACACCTTGCTCCATGACCCGAGATGGATCATCAGACCCGCAGACCGAATTGAGAGCAACACGACCGTTAAAGCATGCATGCACTCGCTTAGCGCTAAGAAAAACACCGTGATACCGACTTCCGCATATTTAGACATTGTACCCGTACGCGTTAGAAGCGGAGGCAAAGAGACGAGAGTGTACGCTCTTCTCGATTCCGGAGCGAACCGCACATTCTGTGACCGTCGACTGGCCGATCAGTTACAAGCTACGCCGACTGGTCGCGCCGCGAACTTTGACCTGTGTACAATGACTACTTCCGAACCGATCAATGTTAAAACGACTTCCGTCTCGTTAACTGTTCTTCCGCTTGCTGGCGGCGAAGAGCTTAACCTGCCCGACGTTGCGCTCATTAAGGAAATTCCCGCTACACCGAGCAAGATTCCAGAGCGCAATAAACTGAACCGATATAAGTACCTTCGTGGAGTGGACCTGCCACAAATTCCCGATGGTGAAGTGATGCTGTTGATCGGCAACGACAACGCAATGGCACACCGGTGCCTGGAAAGTCGCTTCGCACCAAATCCACGCGAGACGCCTGACGCTATCCGGACCCCCCTAGGCTGGCTGTTAAAAGGACCGTCGCTGGACAGCTTGCCGAACGAAGAGGGTGCAGCCGGATTCTTACTTCAAGCCACAGCGGGCTCAGGAAGTGACGAGGCGATAAAGGACTTACTCATCAATGACGTTGGTGATGTGTTCCCCTCCTCCGATACTGCTGCAACCGACGACGTTGAAACATTGATGTGCTGGCTTCGAAGCCACAAGGAGGCGTCGGAGTTTGGCATGAAGTACTCAAAAGAAGACGTCATGGCTTACGATATAATGACGCGCCGAATTGAAAGAGTTGAAGGCCACTACCAACTTCCGCTGCCATGGAAAGACGACAGCACCGTTTTACCGGATAGCCTGCCAATGGCAAGGAGCAGACTATCAAGTTTGAAGAAGCGACTGGCGAGAGATGTCGATTTTTCCGTAAAGTATACGAAATACATGACGATGATGTTGGACAATGGGTACGCAGAAGTAGTGCCAGAGGACGAAGTGAATACTACCAACAAGTTATGGTACCTCCCGCATCACCCTGTAATTAACCCAAAGAAACCAAGTAAGGTTCGTATCGTGTATGACTGTGCGGCGAAATGCGAAGGACAATCTATAAATGACAAGCTGATGAAGGGCCCTGATTTAGTGAACCCGCTGGTAGGGGTGTTGATGAGATTCCGCAGAGAACGCGTGGCTATCGTATCCGACATAGAAGCAATGTTTCATCAAGTTCTGGTTGCCCAAAAGGATCGTGACGCTCTGAGATTCTTGTGGTGGCCAGGAGGCGACCTGACCAAATCACCCGTTCCGCACCGCATGAAAGTGCACCTGTTTGGCGCCCGCTCGTCACCGTGCTGCGCAACTTTCTGCCTGCGCGAAACTGCCAGAGAATTTGGCAAGTTTTTTCATCCACGAGTGGCCGAAGTTGTAAAGAATAACTTTTATGTGGACGACTGCCTCGTAACCGCCGTTGATGATCAAGCCGGCATCCAACTGGTGAAGGATTTACGTAATCTACTTTCAATGGGTGGCTTTAAACTGACGAAGTGGCTATCCACTAGTGTCGCTGTGATGGAATCCGTTCCGGCCGATGATCGAGCAAAGGTGATTCAAGATATTCCGCTAGGAGGAGAGGTACATGAACGTGTTCTGGGAATCAATTGGTGCGTCCAAGACGACGAGTTCAGATTCGACATCACTCTCCCGACAAAACCGCTGACACGACGAGGTATGCTTTCCGTTACCAATTCACTTTCGATCCATTAGGCTTTGTTGCCCCTGTTGTATTGGAGGCCCGACTTATTTATAGAGATCTCTGCTTGATGAAAACCGACTGGGACGAGGAGATCACTGGTACTGAGCTCGAGCGATGGAAAGCTTGGTGCAACAGCCCTTAATGAACTGACCTCGCATTAGAATTCCTCGGTGCTTCAAACCACAAGTCCGTCATCCGACCCCCGGAGTACAGCTCCATGTATTTGCAGACGCATCTACCGCCGCCCGTGGTTGCGTATGCTACCTTAGAACCACCTTCGAGGATGACAACACGGACATGTTCGTTCGTGATGGGAAAGTCTCTTCTCTGCGATTCTGGTAAGCACACAATTCCTAGATTGGAGCTCGAAGCTGCACTTGACGCAGTAAAATTATCGCGAACCGTGAAAAGGGAACTCGGACTGGACGATTGCCCGTGTATCTACTGGACGGACTCGACAATTGTTCTACAAAGCCTTTTCTCTGACTGCAAGAACTTTCCGGTTTTCTCTCGAAACCGCCTCTCTCAAATCGAAGCATACACAAGCGTGCACGACTGGAGACATGTTCCTACGAAACTGAACCCAGCTGATCAAGCGTCACGTGGAACGACGGCAGGGACCATGATGAAGACAGGAACGTGGCATTCCGGCCCTAAGTTCCTACACCGTCCCGCTAAAGACTGGCCTACTACGTTTTTACGGCCACAACCAACGGAGCAAA
>CH002502.1:33067-85198 GCA_000149265.1 Ciona savignyi
GGATTCTTTTTACGGCCACAACCAACGGAGCAAATCTACCGAAGTTTTGACCTGCCAAAACCAGAATCTGTATTTCTGACAGCTACCAGCTGCTCACCCACGGACAAATTCATCCGTTATTTCTCGTCCCTGCATCGATTGAAGATAAGCACGTCCTGGATTTCTCCGTTTTTGTGCATACCTGAAGAACAAGGTAAAGAAGGACACCGCAAAAATTTTCGACATCGCCCGATTGACGCCGAGGAGCTTCGATCTGCTGAGAGCGCCCTCGTGCGGTACGTACAACGTCGGGGAGTTCCCCGATTGGATGCGCATGCAATCGACCCGACATCCGCCGTCTACGTCACCGATCTACAAACTGAACCCCTATTCTCAATGATGGCATTCTACGCGTTGGAGGTAGATTGGACAATGCACGTCTTGACTACAAAGCACGCCACCCTGCCATTATCCCCGATAACTGCCACCTTACTGACCTACTGATCGATCACTGCCACAGTGTTGATGCTGCACACTCTGGTATGAATCACACTCTAAACATTTTATTTCAGCGCTACTGGGTGCAAAATGCTAGAGTTGCAACCCGACGTATCCTGTCCCGATGCCTACTGTGCCAGCGAAGAGCTGCAAGGCCCGAAAGACAGATCATGGCTGATCTCCCGCCGTCAAGACTGCAAATTGACGAACCACCGTTCACTCATACAGGAGTGGACTTCTTCGGCCCGCTACTGACCAAGTTAAGGAGAAGTGAAGTAAAACGGTATGGGTGTCTGTTTACATGTATGACTACTCGCGCCATCCATCTAGAAGTCGCTACGGACTTGTCTACCGACGCGTTTATAAATGCCCTGCGACGTTTTACGGCCCGACGAGGTCCTGTCACTCACCTGTATTCCGACAATGGCACAAACTTCGTCGGCTGCGAGCGGATACTTCGAGAATGTATAGAAGAATGGAATCGCAATCAAGTTGGCAACTACCTGAGACAGAAAAATATAATCTGGAAATTTAACCCACCAGCTGCAAGCCACTTTGGTGGGGCTTGGGAACGATTGATCCGTTCCGTGAAATTTATTTTGCAGGCATTATTGCAGGGCAAGCCGCTCGATGATGACCTTCTACACACCCTGCTTGTTGAAGTGGAGGACATTGTCAATTCCAGACCGCTTACACAAGTACCGCTGGAGATCGGAGAAGACCTGCCGCTGACACCGAATCACCTTCTGAAAATCAACCCTGACAATTACTCCGCCACCGACAGTGACACGTAGTACAGATTGCTACGCCCGACGACGCTACCGAGTTGTCCAGTATCTCGCTGACGAGTTCTGGAAACGCTGGGATCCAAGAGTACCCTCGATCAATAATCTCTCGACAGAAATGGCACGAGCAAAAGGACAATGTTGCTGAAGGAGATGTTGTACTCCTTGTGGACAATTCCGCCCCTCGAGGACAATGGCCTCTAGGCCGCGTGAACAGCTTGTTTCATGACAAACATGGGATCGTTAGAAGCGTCGAAGTGAAGACTGCCGCTGGGCTAATGAAGCGGCCTATCGCAAAACTTTGCGTGATCGTGAGCGAGCGAGAGAGGAGCGCCCCATGACCTGGCACGGCGTTACGCCTTATTGTATATATTGTGTATATTTTTTTGTTTTTTATTCTTCGTTAAAAATGTGCCTCGAATCTTTTCTTTGTGTTAAAAAATTGAAACTGCTTTGATGACGCATTTTTCCATTTTTGGCGGGGGAGGATGTAAGATATCTCGACCCATTAATGTTTTATTGATGTCTATGATAAATCATAAATTGCATCACAACCAAATTACGTCACAATGGGAGTTTGTGTTACAATATCTATACCCGACCGCGTGTTAGAAAATGCTTCCTTTTTGATTTAGTCACCGTACAGTCTGCAGCACAGTAATTTATCTGATACCGTGTATTTCCGTTCCGGTTCTAAAGCCAAAGTTTGGTGAGTGTAATTGTTTACTATTTCATACGTACACCCGTCAATTATTGATTTTGGTCCCCCTTATTTTTAATTTACAGAAAACCGTATCATCCACGTATCATCCACGTATCATCCACGTATCATCCCTCCGTATCATCCCTCCGAATCATCCCCACTGCGTAACATCTCCGTCCATATCGTCCCTGTATCACCCCCATATCGTCCCTGCCCCCTCCGTTCCGCATCTGTAACCGTTTGAACTCTGATCGCCAATTATAATTCGAGGACACAAACTGTCTGTTCTTTTATTCGATACGAGTTATTTTCAAACCAAAGCAACCCCGTTACTCCACCCGCGGAAGTAACACTAACCCTGCACTATACAATCATCTCAACCCGAAAACTAATGCTTACTTTAATCCCAGCCCTTACACCAGCCGTAATGCCATAATCTTTATTTTAGTGAGCAGTTTCCATTCCTACTTTCCTCTTTTTTTTTTATCTTTTTCCTCGGATTATATAAAAAAAGGGTTTAAGGCTTAGACACAACTAAGGCTGACTTCGCTGCATAAACCAACCTATTACACATTTGCGGCTTTCCCTTGCTTTGTAAGATGTTCTTTTGAATGACATATATTTCGTGTAGAAATGTGAATAACCACCTAGTTTCATCTAAAATCGCCTTAGGCTCAACTAAGGCTGACTTGCATTCACGTGTATTGCCTTCTCTTAATTTATACCAGACTGTGTTGACTGGCAGATATTTCCCTGTGGAAATGTGAGACCACAGATTGTCAACTACTATCGCCAACATTTTTGCCATCTTATACAACGTATGTTACTGCTTGTTGCATATTGAAAAAGTTAGATTTAATACATCTCGGTAAAAATGGTATTTCATTACCGAACGTATGTAAATTGTGTTCAGTTCAAATAGAGAGTTTAGTGCAAGAACTTTTTTTTATAAAAGTTTCTCATGTCCCTGAACTAAACTAGGAAAACTAATAAACTTAATTTTTCAAAATGATTACTTTATATTGTCTGGCAATTAACTCATTTTGGTGGCTCGTTTAGTGTCACGAAAATTAAAAAATCTGTTCTTAAGTTTTTGACGAAATAGCTATTATCCCTTATTACTTTCCTGTCTGTAGACTAAATACTGTTCGTTAAGGCTTAATGAGTGTCCATGCAGCACCGAAATATCGACAAACATCGAATAACTTCTGCAAAATGAAGTATAACGCTGAGCGTCATGTCTGCGCGCTCTGCCGATAAGGCAGTTGCGTTTCAGGCTTCGATGATTTCAACTATTTATTCGTTTTAAGCTGACGCTGCATATGTTAATATCATGTCATTCTGAAATAAACATATTTCCCGAAATGTAGCCAATCAGTATGTTTGGTAAGCGATCACTCGTCTAAAGCCATTTTAATTTAAACTGAAGGAAAATTACGATAGACATGAGTGACTTTGCAATTACGAGGTGGATGTGATACGACGGTCCGCGGGGAATTCCGCAATGTGGGAATTACTGCTGTGTTACGGTGGATATTGCCGCATTCCGATTCAACAATTTGTTTACGTGTGTTTTAAAATAGGATAGTTTGGTGGGTAAGTGCGTTGGATTTCAGCCAAAATGGCTTATAGGTTCGGACGGGCACGCATATATATGAGAATATGTT
Organism: Ciona savignyi; assembly: GCA_000149265.1. Lineage (NCBI taxonomy): Eukaryota > Metazoa > Chordata > Ascidiacea > Phlebobranchia > Cionidae > Ciona > Ciona savignyi. The sequence continues at coordinate 36,700 of CH002502.1, forward strand.
CTCTATTTCATTCCTTTATCTCCGTGAATGGAAAAATCAAGGGGGTTAACACACGGGCAATCGTCAGATCACCTCGCGCCCATCGTCGGGTTACCGGAGCTATTGCAGTGTGTTGTATATGATAGACACGTTCCTTCAATTTGGTAGAACCCATTAATCCACTGGGTTCAGGCAATGTCCGTAAAGTGCCTTGCCCAAGGACACAACCGACTAGCTAGCGACCAGTTTCGCACTTGCAACCTTTCGATTGAAAGGCGACGCACTTAACCGTTAGACCAACGGGCCGGACATCGGGCCGGACAGACCAACGGGCCGGACACGATAGCTAATAGATTGTTTTCCATTCACGGGGATAAACATGTGTATATGTATCAGTTGCATTAACCATTCGGCCACACGACGTTACGTTGTTATATTGTGCAATCGTCATAAGGATCTCTATGTTTGTCGCATTTTCTCTGTTGACGTCATTTAAAATGTTTTACACGCCACATAAAGATTGGGTATTCCCCATGATCGGGAAAGTGCCAAACTTTATCACACCAGTCATCGTCAGATTACGTCGTAGCCATGGCTAATATCTGTTATTCAGATAGGGGTGCCTCTAAATACTACAGGACCGCTTGGAGCGCTTGGATCACTTAGATTGCTATGGAAAGTAATTCTAACCCTGTCCCAAACACTAATCTCAACCCCAGAACTAACTTTAACCCCAACCCTAACATTAATATCATGACTTGTGTAATTACTAAGTATAGTAAGCGATCCAAGCGATCCAAGCGCTCCAAGCGGTCCAAGCGCTCCTGTAGTATTTAAAGGTACCGTTCAGATAGTGGTTATAACAGAATTTCAAATACGTTTTTGACTCTGAATATTTAACCAAATGCAAGGAAAATATTATAGATGTCTTAACATTTAATTTAATACTAAACAGTGGAAAGAAGGAAATGCACTCAAGTTTTCTTATCAATGGAAAAAGGCAGGAGGCGTTACCACACGGGCATTCTTGAAATTACCTTGCGCCCACTGTCGGGTTAATGCAGCTATTGCAGTGTGTTCTGTATGATTAAAACAATCTTCTATTTAGTACAACTCATTAATTAACTGGCTTAAGGCAATTTCCGTTAAGTGCCTTACCCAAGGACGTAACGGAATAACTATTGACCACTTTCGAACCTTAACCCTTTGACTAAATGGCGACACTAACCCACCAAGCTGATCAGTTTGCACCAACCATATTCCATTCGTTTTACCAGGTTTGTTTCATTATATATTTCAGCCTCCATATAGCACTGCATGTCCGGCCCGGTGGTCTAGCGGTTAAGTGCGTCGCCTTTCAATCGAAAGGTTGCAGGTGCGAAACTGGTCGCTAGCTAGTCGGTTGTGTCCTTGGGCAAGGCACTTTACGGACATTGCCTGAACCCAGCGGATTAATGGGTTCTACCAAATTGAAGGAACGTGTCTATCATATACAACAAACTGCAATAGCTCCGGTAACCCGACGGTGGGCGCGAGGTGATCTGATGATTGCCTGTGTGATAACCCCCTAGGTTTTCCCATTCACGGGGATAAACATGAATATCCTATCCTATCCTATCCTATCCTATCCACTGCAGGTCGTAGATATTAGGAGGTTTTGTGTCGGAATGGATGCAAGTGAGCTGCAGGAGGAGGAAAGGGAGGTTCTCGCATCGATATTCGAAGATGACCCGGCTTTCAAACAAATCTCCGACCAGTGTTTCCAATATAAGATCGGGGAAGACGCCGACATGAAATCGTTTTTGATCGAAGTTGTGTGGACGAAGGAATATCCGAACGAATTGCCGCGGATTAATTTGGATGCGTTTTACAACAATCATATTTTGCCGTCGGTGAAAACAAACATCGTGGAGCAGCTGACAGCGCAGTGTGAAGGAATTCTGGGGGAAGCAATGGTGTTCACTATTGTGGACTGGGCAAAGGAGAATCATGTGGAACTGATGGCTGAGCAGCCCCTGCAGGTTGTTGTAGCGAGAAATGATGTTGAAGCGTCGCCAGCGGAAACGGCGCAAACTGGGAAGAAAAAAGAGAAAAAGGAGCAACTGTCGAAAGCGCAGAAGCGTAAACTCGCGGATCGGGTTGGGGTTAGTGGGGAAAGACCCCGCGGGTGGGACTGGGTGGATCTGATTAAACATTTAAGTCAAACGGGCAAAGCAAACGAACGCGACCAAGATACTTGATGTTGTTTCATAACACATTCCATCTTTGCACAATTGATGGTCAATGTTTCATTTGGTTGTGAGGAATTAGGTCATTTTGTCAGTAATATTTATAAAAATATTTCGATTTGTTATTTTACTGTCAATCTTACAAATACGCGGTGTATTTTTTATCTTTGTAAACAAAAAAACGGTGGTCAATTGCAACGATTGTAAAATGAGGCAAAATTAGCTGAAGTGTCTTTACTGGATAAACTAACATACACGCTTTTGTAATTACAATATATTCTCACTGCCATGTCTATAAGCGGCTGCATAACGGGTAATGAATGCGGTGGCATAGCACACATTATTATACAGGGGTGACATGCCACCCAGAAATTGACACCTTTGATCATAGACACAGTAAATAATTCAAATTTGTTCTTTTATTACAAGGTACTTTCTGTTGACTAAGTTAATATGGTGCGAGACAGTTTCCGTTGTAAATCTAAATTTGTGTCTGTTCAAACCCTGGTGTTGACTTATTTGTTAATATTTTCCATAATCAACGAGGCACAAGCAACAAAAGGTAATTGTATTCAATTGGTGAAATCCGACTAGATAAGTTGACGCAGCATATTACCATTTGACCAAAAATTGTTTTCATCAAATGAGGTATTTTTGAAATACATTTTTCATTATAGACGAAAATTTTAAATGAAAAATGATTCTGAAAATGTATTTGTTTCAAAGAAAATTAAGCATGAAGATGTATCTTATTAGCAAACTTCAATATCTTGGAGGCTATTCAATAGACCCAAAGAAAAACTTTGTTTTTATTATGGTTGAAATATAATTTTCTTTTAAATTTATCTGTATTATTTAATAAATGTCACTTCTATAATAATTGGATTTTAACAATAAAGAAATAGCTAATGGCTAGTTTTGATCCAACCATCTTTGAACTCACAGTTCCACCCGATACCACTACACCATTCAAGATGTTAATATAATATATATCTCTATTTGTAATACATCACATCAACTTTGTATTTTCAGAAAATAAATGGCAAAAATACTTGGATGCTATAACCAAGGCAACACAGGAGTACACACCTTGTGGTGGCAACTGCACTTGTCACGCTGATGTTATAACCTCTGATCTACAAATATGGAAAAACAGAGGAGGCATATTCAAAGAAGACATGGATAGAGGCCTGGCTAGAGCTGTCCACTACCAAGTTATTAACCATAAACTTTATAGACAGGACAAGTGTACTTTTCCAGCAAGGTGAGTTTGCTACTAAACATAAGTTAAAAATTATGTATAGAACTCCTTAGCTTTAAAACATTGACTTTAAATACAAGGCGATTTGTGTCCTAGGCAAGGTACTTACTAGACATCAACTAAACACAGTAGATTAATGGGTTCTACACTAAAACTGAAAGAATGTCTCAATCATACACAATTCACGGTGATAACTCCGCTAACCCTACCATGGGTGCAAGGTAATCTGACAATTACATGTGTGTTCATGCATAGTGTTTTCCGATTTAAGAGGGTAAAACAGCCTCTATCCTGTCTTGGGTTACTGGTCCCACAAGAACATCGTGAACATGCAAACTGGTCCGACCATCGAAGAAGTATTTGAACAAACCATGTAAACATGTCCTCAGATGCTCAGGAGTGGAACATTTCATCCTGGAGATATTGGATGATCTGCCAGATATGGACATCGCTATCAATGTGCATGATTGGCCACAGTCGGTCAAACACGCTACTCACCCGTTGCCGATACTATCATTTAGTAAAGTGGTAAGCTCATAATATCCATGTGACACTATACCAGGGCTTGGTATGTTGAATAATTGACTTTTCACACATCAGAACTTAGAACAGTGTTTTTGTGTATATGGATTATTTTCTCCCATTAGTTATATCCCACTATTATATATTTAGAACTACGGTATATATTAGTGTATGCTCCCAAAGTCCCAACACATATCTGGCACTAAACCAGGGTTGTGTATGTTGAATAACTAACTTTTTGCATTCATTATTATAACAGTATTTTCGTACCTTTTTTAATTTTTTGATAAATGATATTTACTGACATCTGTATTCTTGTAATTAAGAAGTGAAAATAAATAAATGATCTGGGCCTTAACCCAAGTCAATGACAAAAGTCAGCCACACAATCTATGGTTGCCACCATGGATTCAACAATTTCACAATTTTTGTCAGAACAGAGAACATTGGGACGTAATGTATCCAGCTTGGACGTTTTGGGAAGGAGGTCCAGCGGTGTGGCCGATATATAAAACTGGTCTTGGACGCTGGGATTTAATGAGAAAACTTCTATTAAAGTAAAGACCTTTTGACTTAGGCATCTAGTTATCATTATAAACATTAAAACATTTGTAGAAATCTTTTCTAAAGTGACCAATTTATATATTGTATCTTATGACTAATAAAACTCAAGCGGGTTAACCCAACCTCCGAATACCTCATGCCCATCGTCGGGTTACCGGAGCTATTGCAATGTGTTATATGATTAAGATGATCCCTTAATCTTAGTACAGCACATTAATTCAGACGTTGTCTAATGGGTGTTAAAGCTGTTTTCGATTATGGCAAGCAGCTTAATGTAAAATTGGTTGTTAAATATATGAACTTTGAATAATTGTTCAAAGTTGAATAATTGTTCCAGGAAAGACAAAGAGTTTCCTTGGGAGAGGAAACAAAATATTGGATTCTTCCGTGGGTCACGTACGAGTGGTGAACGCGATCCGCTGGTGTTGCTGTCACGAGCCAAACCTTCACTGGTTGATGCACAATATACTAAGAACCAAGCGTGGAAATCTGACAAGGTGAGATACTTGGGTTGGGTGGTATGATGTCGTTAATGGAGCAGATGGATGTGTCATTTGTATCCTGGCAGATGGGAAATTGCTGTAAAAAATACAATCATGGATGCCATCAGATAACTTATGCCCACTGTCGGGTCATCAGCGCTAATGCAGTGTGTTGTGAGGTAATCTGACAATTACTGGGGTGATAAATTTTACATATTTTTCCATTCACGGACATAAAACATGAATTTCCTCTGTTGAAATATACAATTTATTCTGAACACATATTATATCACCTAACCCACAGGACACTATTGGAGCAGAACCTGCTGAGAATGTTCATTTGTCTGAACACTGCCAGTACAAGTAAGATTAATTCTTATGTATTTAAAAGAATAGTCCTTATACATCATGGAAACCTAAATTTAAACAATTTAGGAAAATATATGAAAACGCCCATAAATTCCAAATAAAATATCATATCTCACCCACGAAACCCATCGATTCCAGATATTTGTTCAACTTCCGTGGAGTCGCTGCGAGTTTCCGATTGAAACATTTGTTTCTGTGTGGTTCCCTGGTGTTCCATGTTGGGGAGGATTGGTTGGAGTTCTTCTACCCCGCTCTCACTCCGTGGGTCCACTACCTCCCCGTCTCCACCTCTCTCGGGGAGGCGGAGGATCTCATCGAGTTCGCGAGGGAAAACGATGAAGTTGTGAAGAAGATCGCGATCAGGTGGGACGGTTTGGGGAATCGATATGACGGATTGGTCTAGTGAATTAGTGCGACGCCTTTTAGCCGAAAGGTTGCAGGTGCGAAACTGGTCGCTGGCTATTCGGTTGTGTCCTTGGGCATGTCACTTTACGGACATTGCCTGAACCCAGTGAATTAATGAATTCTACCAAATTGAAAAAAAGAGTCTATCATATACAACACACTGCAATAGTTCCGGTAACCCGACGGTGGGCTGCAGGGGACTTGTGAGTCAGAATACATATTGGTCGTGTTAACCATTCACCCACACAACTACACGACTCAGCCTTTCATATATTTCCAATGTGACACCTCAATAGCACCACCCGGTGACAATATACATGGGTTTTCAACCACTGAAACAAATTTGTTGAATTTTATTCATTTGAAACTGATGAAACGAATTAACAACTTCAAAGTACAATTTTGCAACTAAGGTTAAATGTTCAACGTTGTTTTGCAGAGGGAAAAGATTCATCACGAAACACTTGAAATTGGAGGACGTTTCATGCTATTGGAGAAAGTTGTTGTTACAATACGCGAAGCTTCTAAAATACAAAGTGGAACGAAATACAAGTTATCAACAGATATTTTCCACCAAACAGTATCGATCGGAGTTATAAAAATATTATTTGAATTTTTTTATTCTGATCATGAAGCGTCCGTTTTTGGTGGATTTCTTGCCATTTTGTACTGTTGTTCCATCAATTGTAACGTAGCTATATTTGAATTATCGTTTACAACTTACCTATTCATCAGATTCTGTGAAACTGCATTGGCTTAATTAAACCTTCGTATATATCGAATTTTTAGATTAATTATCAATCATTCTACCGTGATGACTTACTTAATGGCTTGTGGGTTCAATCAAATCTTAGCCAATTTAAATTAAATAAAATGTGAGCCCAATCCCAAACTTTAAAGGAGAGACATTTAACTGGAATTATTTTTACTAATAAAATTGAAAACTCAAACTTTTAAATAAAAGGTTGTTTTATTATAACGAGGTACAAAAATAAAATGTTTCAACCACAATGAACAAAGTATAAATGAAGTTGGAACGGACAGTTGTGAGGATGAAAGTAGCACAAGGGGGGAAGTCCCATCATTGCACGGCAGATGGAGTTTGATCAGATGATGAGACATGACAACACAGGGACGGAATGTTACATTTGAGGAACTAATGGTCGGAATTATCTTGTTGTTGACGCAATTCCTCGAAGAACTTGACAATCGGCTGTGGATTGTTGGGGGTAGGATATTTAGTTTGATCAACTTGGAACTGCTATGTTGCTGAAATAAACAAATCTGACTTTTAAATTGTAGTAAAATGGGTTCAAATATAATTAAAAGATTGTCCCAATCATACAACTGTAATAAATGTGGACAGTGGTAATCTGACGATTGCCCATGTGATATCAGCTCTTGCATTTCCGTTTAAATACGAGATCTATGCACACAAGATATTTATCCACACTCTACTTTGTCTAAATGAAAAACTTACCAGAAAAAAAATTAAAGCAATATATTTCATAAACTGGAGAAAAAACATGAATATTTCTTCGTTACTTACTATTCGTTCCACACTTTTAACATAAAAATCATAAAAGATATAGTACTTGGGAACATTGAATTCAAACTTACCCTCCGGTCAAATGAAGCCGCCATTTCCATCGCAGTCTTTCCATGCTGGATATCAATATAATTCCGTTATTTTGAATGATATTATCAGGACAGTGTTACACCATCAAAAACTAATTGCAAATTTAAAGAAATGTTGTAAAAAGTGTTAATTTCACAGTTTTACAAATAAAGATGTTTAATCTTACGATGTTTTAACACCATCATTATTAAAATTTTGTTTTATTTAAACATTCTAGAATTTTTCATTACAAGTTAAGCTACAACCCAATCCACTTACCCCACTCCTAATCTTGGGATCAGCCCCACTCAGCATAAGTAACTCCACCAAGCTAAGATGTCCGTTCAACGACGCAATCATCAACGCTGTTTTGCCGTCGCTACAAGACATAATTGAAACTCATTCAGGTGAAGAATAAATAATTAAAATATTTATATTTTAATCTTACAGATTACTATATTGGTAGCTATGTAATGTATGGACATGGGAAACTGGACATTATTAGTTGACAAAATGCTGGCATCAGCAGGAAGAAAAACCAAACATTCTCTCAGTGTTTTATTGAATTTAATAATATCATGTTTGAATACTATTTGTGGAATAATCCTATCTGCTACATTGGAATAAGTATTTTCCGAAACGTCAAGTTTAAAATAATGATTCCAGCTACAATGTTACTTAATCTACTTTGTTGACAACGATCAACTTACTGGTCGCTTGCGTTGACGTCGGCCCCAGCTGACACGAGGACCCCCGCTACTTGGGGATTCCCCGTTATGGCAGCGCAGCGTATTAGTGGGGTCCACCCCGATGACGCAGCTCGTCTGTCAACCTGGGGGGAGAATGGGGTGATATTTGTGGGGTGAAATAGGGGGTATAGGCTATTTTAGCCCCATCCTATATTACTTTTATAATTGAAATATTTTTGCTGAGAACCGAAAATCTTACCCATCCCGACTTATTATTTCATTATTATTTTATATGATAAAATATATCAAATAATGGGCTGTCATATTGATTGAGTTATATGGGCAGAGTTACTCTTATTGCCCGTGTTACTCAAAATATAAGTTTTACAATGAAATATCACATCAAAACAACCAGATCTGAGGAAAAAGCAGGGAAAGAGGGAGGGAGGAAAACTGCACACTCGAAAGGAAGAATAAAATGTTAATGTTAGGATTAGCTTTATGGCTTGGGTTAGTTCTGGGCAATTCGATAGCATTGGTATTGGCGGTTAGAATTAGTCTTTCCTACTTTCAGTTGTTTTCTTTTCTTTTCTTTCCCTATTTCCCTCACAACGTTGTTTCCTTTAAAATGAGGAAACTTTCTAACCCGTGCACAAAATATCTCGATAAACCATCTAATATATTATCCATGCATAGGTTATGGTGGATGTGGGGACATATGGCATCAATTGTTTCAACCAAAGAATTATTATTAATGTTTGTATTCCAGTTGTGAAGTTACGGTTGATTTGACCTTTCAAAATACAAAAACAGCTGTTATGACACCTATTTCATATAGCAGTACATCCCACCCACACAGCTGTAGGAATTAAAGGAAATAATAATCGTCACCAGTTTCTTTACATAGAAAAAGCAAATGTTGATTTTAAACAAACTCATATTTAAATAACCCTCCATGGGATGCTTGTTCTGGAACTTGAAATGTTCAAATAAACTCAAAAGCTGAACAGCATCAATTCCTAATCAACCAAAAAATTAAATGTTTCTAATAAAATAATAAAAAAATAAGTTATTCTTACATTTTTTTAGAAAAATGCTTAGAACAATATTTGAACAAATTTTCTTAAAATTTCTAAGAAATTTCTGCTAAAAATCATTCAACCCCACCTTTGCCCCATCCTTGAGCATCCATTGTATGAGGGAGCAGTTCTGGCCGTCGATGGCCCAGTGAAGAGGGGAACTACCCCCCCGATCCACACAGTCCCACGTAGCCCCCGCCTCCCTCAGTCGTTGCACCACCGCCCCGTGACCCGAGTAGCAAGCCATCATCAGACTGGGACGAGGCATTAATTATTAACGACCTCGTACAAAGCTGTATTCACTACAAAGGCTCAACGATCGAAACCAGGAGATGCGACCACAAAAGACGATACAAAACGGAATAATTTACGAGAATATCTTTACAAAAAAATCAAAAAACTTTAAACAAACATGAAAAATAGGAAGAAAAAACAATTTAGGCAAAAAAAAAACACAATTTTTTAGACAAAAACAGCATATTTCGGGCTTGTTCTTTTCCTACCTGTTTTTTCCGCTTGTGTTGGTAGCATTGACATCAGCGTTCGATTGCAGGAGACATTCCACAATACTGTCATGTAAAGGAGGGTCAACCATGTGTAATTAATTGCACCACATGATACTCACTCGAGATATCCCTTCTGACAGGCGTTCATGAGGGGGGTGAAACCAAACTTGTCATTCACGTCAACATTCACTTCACTGAGCAAAATAACAACGGATGAAACATGTGGAATTATCGATTTATACCAGGAGACCAATATTATATTTTGCTCAGAATATCCCTCTTAAGAGGGAATTGTGGGTTAATATTGACATAACAATAACCAGTTATGATGTAACAATAAATTATGATTTAAAAATAATAAATTATGACATAACAATAACATAGTGGTAGTGGCTAAATGCGAACACAATATTTACACGAATCACTATTTAAGATATTTATTATAATCACAAACACTGCTGTGTGCCATGGGGGTATTGGTTACGATTGCGGATGTTAAGCATTAAACAAAACCATTATTTTTATACCAAATAGTACGTTGTGTACAGTCATTACAAGGTTGTATGGTTGAATATGAAAAAATCCAATAACCAAGCGAATTGTATGAATGGTAGTAACAGTACCATACCAATATTAATATGGATTTGTGCATCGAATGGATTACTGATACGGAGATGCTTATAATGTATAAGTCATGGTTGGTGGGACGTCTATGGGACAATTGGTTTAGTGGCAATAATATGCGCTGTGATGTCACAATGAATGATTCAGATGATTGATATTACAAAAGCGACTTAATAAAACCCTCATAGTTGGTTCCACACCTTAGTTCCATGACCATGGTTATTATTCCTGCTCTACCATTAGGTAGTTTGGGAATAGTTTATTTGTTTTTGCTCTTTAAAAAACAATAATTAAAGGAGCACAAGCTAAAGATACATCAAAATAAAAATTGAAAACTCAACAACTGTAATAGCAGGTCATAAAAAAAAAATTAAAAAAATAGATAATTAGAGACGTTGTTATAAAACCCTAAATTAATGTAGTGATCTTGTTAGAAACACAATTGATACACTACATTACCCAGATGATATTATTTTGGACAACATCTCAATATCTCCTTTAATGGTAGCTCTGTGCAACTGGTCACTTGTATACGGCTCATCTGCGGGTAATAATCCACATTATGCAGTGTCATGGTGGATAGATCAGCGACTCAGCGGTAATTGCACACCAGAAAGCCTATTTGGTCCATTTATTGCATTTAGGCTATGTATGCCTTAGCATTTGCTTGATATAATGAGGAAAAAAGTCAAAGCCAGTTACTCAATTGGTCTTGGGATCAATTATTCATGGCAGAAACCACGTTGGAATAATGAATATCGAAGTGTAACTTACTGGTGGTTGCATTCCGAAATCAAGGTTCGATTTGAAATTGATCGGAATTATTATTTGATCAACAAGCAATTAAAAATAAAGTGCTTATAGTGGAACAATATTTTCTATAATTTTGATTCAAAATTTAAAATAAGTGAAAGAATTTTTTTATATGATGATTTATAATTTAAAATTATATCTACAAACATACATGCAATATAATATATATTTTAAAATTAAGTTAGTTCAAAAAGCGTTTTTGCTTGATTTTTAAGTATATTTCACAGCGATTCAAGTATTGATTTTAGAATAATTTAGAAACTAAATCGATTGGGATAAGCACATACTTACTGGTGGTGTAGACGTGCAGGTTTGGACTGAAGCTAACATCACCATCACTTGTGCTTACTTTCAAGCGGTAATCATATGCATGAAGGGGGTCCAGCCCTTCAACCTTGTAATTCTCACCATAACCACTGTGGATTTTTCACAACGTTTAAATTCGATGATTCACACACTGTTTCACTACTGACATGTTAATGTGAATAGATAGTACACAGTAAGTAGAATTGGTTAATAATTGCTATTTCCTACTAATAGTTCTCATGCTTTGATACAGGCATGGGCAACATATAGGCCGTAAAGGGTTCTGACCGGCCCGCAGACTGTACCTAATACTATTCATGTAATAATTCGGCCACCAAGAATTTTACTTTTCCACATCTGGCCCACCGACTAGAGAAGTTTCCACCCCTGATATAATACATCTCATGTGGTCTCACATAACCTATTTTGCTATACATTTATGAATAATAGATGTGTTTATGGCTTAAACATAGCAAGATATAAAATAGGATAATATACTATTAATAAACCATTTAAAATTTCTGTACATGATTTAGTGGATGTTTGAATAACACAGGAAACTCACATATAAACTGTGGAGAACTCGTGAGTCTTTTTGTCTGCTTCCTGTAGTTCGTACTTCAGTCTAAATACAGTATAATGGGGTAACCAAACATAATTGAGCAAGCTAATATTATTGGTTCATCCATGTGAATATTGTGTGAAATGTACGGAGAAACAAATTTAAAAATCTTTTGGGGTAACAACCAAACGTACATAAAGTCCTAAACAAGCTAATATTATAAGTTCATCCACGTAAATATTGTATAAAATGTAGAAACATATTTGTAAATCTTCACCGTTTATCTCCTTTCAAACTGGGGCCGTCTCTAGGTTGCTCCCATGTCAGTTCAATACTGTGGTGGTCCACTTTGGCAACTACTGGTGGGAGGGGGGTTGGGAGACCATTGTCGAAGTGGCTGGTCCCTGTGGGGTTTGGGGTGTGTTTGGAGTGGTCAACTATAGCTCACATGGGGGGACTATTACTTCAGCTGACATCACATTAGCACCATATTTATGATGACATCACATCATATTCACATTTATGATGATATCACATTAGATTCATAAATATGATGACATCACATTAGATTCTTATTTATGATGACATCACATTAGATTCATAAATATGATGACATCACATAATATTCACATTTTATTATGACATCACATTACAAAGTCTTAAAAAAGCAAAATCGATCATGTTTACCGTTTCTTGATGATTGTCTTGTGGATGATTCTGCCTCAGTTTGAACCCGGTGGGCGGACTTGGAAAGTCGTTGCAACATTTTAAACTTTAAACCAACATCTAACCACAATCCTAATCTGCACCTGGGAAGGCAATGCATTAACACTGGTATCAATGCGGGCTCTACAACAGTGTTCCCTTAGAATTGCACCATTTGGCAGAATAAAATAAACACTTTAAACAGAATCACTTTAACCATACTACAGGCAAATTGTTGAAAGTTAAAGTCATTTTTCCGCAGATAAAAAGGCAACAGGGAATTATGACATCACAGTGAATAAAAAACGACTTATTTAACAAAGAAAATCGGTGAAAACAACATTTATGATCTTTGTTACAATCTACAACAATCAAGAACACATCACCAATCAATCAGATGAAACAAAATCACAGAAATTGAACTAAAACTTGCCCTGACATATTTTTTTATAAAAGTAAAAAATAAAAGCTCGAACTAAGGCACGAAAAATTGCATTGCGTCTTTGTATATCGTGTCTAGTTTGTTAAGGTCTTCATTCGACGAACATTTGCCGATTTTAAAGTATTTATGATTGACAAGTTTAACCACTTTTTTCACGGATTCGCTTTTGACCCGTTTATCATCTCGGATAAGATGGGTGAGCTTACGCGCGAACGCTTTAAAGAGAGGTTTGGTGGTTATTTGTTTCTTTGTGAAATGTACCGATAGAAGTTTAACTACCGTCGCTGCTTCTTCTTTATAATCCCTCGAATCTGTATCCGCTGTCGCAGACGTACCAGCTACAGGAGCATTTGATTTGTTAGAGCATGGAACAGAATCAATGGTAACTCTCTTTTCATTGATTGGAGCACCGTTCAATAAAGGTTGTGGGTTTAAAGATGGGTTTGTTGCTGTTGTGCTATGGGAACTGACATTTGGTGTAATAGCTTTCGATTCTGGTGGGTTTGGTGGTTGTTGTAAGTTTGGTTGTGCTGGTTTCTGTTGTTGTTGGGGTGGTTTTGTTGTATCCGGTGAGTTTGGTTGTTTTTGTAGTTTTGGTAGTTCTGGTGGTTCTGGTTGGGGCGACTTTGATTGTTGTTGTGGTTTTGGTGTTTCTAGAGGTTTTGGTTGTTTTGGTGTCTGTTGTGGTTTTGGTTCATCTGTACTTTCAGAGTCGGAAATAACGATCACCTGACCAGTCTTCACTGATTGAACGGAAGGCGATTTTTGCTTCTTTAGTTTTTGCAGCCACGTCGCTATAGTAGAGCAGCTCTTCTTTGTGGCTTTCGAAGTAACTGCCTTCGTTTTATCATTTTTCAACGCCTTCCCATCCTTGTTATGTTGTGTACTGGTGTTCTCCATATAATTGTCACTTGATTCCGCACAATGAGATTCATCATCAGTTTGTGGGTCTTCCTCCTTTACTGCAACATCCAGATTGAGCTCTTTGGAGCAATCTTCCTTGGAGCAATCTTCCTTCTCTTCCAACAGCTTGAACGGCCACGAGTCCAGTGATGACTTCTCCACGTTGATGTATCTTTCAACTTTCACAGATTCAACCTTGTCATTGAACGCGATACTTTTTGCACTTTTTTCTTGATTTCTGCTGGAAGAAGTAACTTTCTCATCAATATTATTCGTTAACAAACTAGAAGCGGACACAAATTCATTTGAGGGAGGATCAAATGAACGATAATTCATACAACCAGAGTTGGTTTTCAACGCATGGCATTTCCGTTTTGGCTTATAAGATGCAGATGAAATGTAATCATTCGATTCTACATTTTCATCTTGGTCATCATGTTGTTTTCTTTTCCCTCTTTTATCAGCTTTTTTTGATGCCGGGCTTTGCAGAGATGAATGCAAAACTTTTTCAGCTGTAAGTTTCTTAATTTCTTTCACATGCTTCACTACACAAGCTCTGTATCCAATCGCCGTAGTTGCAACCCTAAACACACTGTGCTCGATATTAGCAGCTTCTCCTCTGGACATCCATTGAGCAGCGAAAAGACTTGCACCGTGAAACGCTCGGTGGTTTTCAAGTAGCGCGTTTTTCAAAGCCTCCCAGCAGCTAAAGCGAGTCTTCCAATCACCTTTTGGAAACCGATTTATGAGTGGGTTGATAATCGGACAGTTATCCGGGGGAGGAGGAATCTTCTCATTTGATTCAGATCCTTTTCTCATTGAAAACTGCTTCTTAAAAAACTGATTCCATTCATGACTGTCGATTCTATCATCGGAGCCTCCAACATGGTCGTCATCTACCGTTGTGTCGATTCCATACCCCTTCCTCCCACCTGCATAGAGGCTGGGATCGTATGTGGAGTTTCCATCAATGCAGAGTGAATTACCACCTGATTTGCCCACCTTGCCACCCATACGAGAGCCCCCAGTGGTGCTCAGCTCACGAGCTTGGCTCTCCACCGATTTGGGATTTCGACAGAAATCACATTGTTTGTTGCAATCCGGAACAACATCATTAAAAAACTCAGCGATTGACGCATGTCTGCATTGGGTCCCTTCACAATACTTCACTAAACTCTTAAAGTTGTCAGTAGCAGCGTTAACATGCTTCTTTAACTGAGTTTCCGATTTAGACTTCGCCTTTTTTCTTTCTAATTCTTTTTTCATCAAGAAATCCATACTGTTCCTATCCACCCGTGAGTAGTACAACCTGCAATACGACACCTTTCCATCCCTACCAGCGCGACCAGACTCTTGGTAATATCCGGCCATGGATTTCGGGATTGTCCAATGAACAACAAATCTGACATTTGATTTATCAACTCCCATCCCAAAACTTATGGTAGCGACTATTATCGGAACTTTGCCCAAAGTCCAGTCATTTTGAACAGACTCTCTTTCTTTATTGGACAATCCAGCATGGTATGGTTTAGCATGTATCCCTCGTTTTAACAGCTCGGCTGATAACGTCATACAGTCCTCTCGTTTGTGGCAGTAAATGATACCAGACCCTTTAGCCTTGTCCTCTGTTACGGACATTCCCAACGCTTTTTGGCAAAAGTTCTGCAAATCCAGGTACGTATCACTAAGAAGCTCCTTTACTTTGACGTCGTAATATAAATTCGGTCTGAACACGCCAGTTTTAAAAGTTGCCGTCGAAGATGGTAACCGTAATGATGAAAATATATCCTTTTGCACATCTAACGTGGCGGTAGCTGTAAGCGCAATGCAGGGTACGTTGGTCAACTTTTGTCGTAATTTCCCAATTGAAAGGTAGTCAGGCCGAAAATCATGCCCCCATTGTGACACACAATGCGCTTCATCTATGACCAACAATGCAATTTTTCCCCTTGCGTGCAATTTCATCACCATATCCATGAACTTAGTGGTGGCAGTTTGCTCTGGAGTGATATACAGAAGTCGACACTTGGATTCTGCATGAAACAAATCTGTAATCACTTCATTTCTCTCACCAGCACTTTGTTTGGAGTTAATAGTACAAGCGTGGATGTTCAATCGTTTCAGATGACTCAACTGGTCACTCATCAGTGCAATAAGCGGTGAAATTACCAGACTAATTTGCCCAAAATACACCGCTGGAAGCTGATAGCAAAGTGATTTCCCAGCCCCCGTAGGCATTGATACGAAAACATCCTTTTTTCCTTCACATACTTTGTAAACAGCTTCTTTTTGAGTTGCACTCTTGAACTGCTTATGTTTAAAGGTATCATGGAGAATTTGATTAATTTTTAAATCATTCAGTGTTTTTCTTGACTGCATTGTGAGACAGTTCAAGGTTTGAAACAATTACTCACTATTACTCACATCGCTGTACATTAAGATACAAAGTGGGATATGTAAAGTTAGGTTGGCGGCAAATATGTAAAATGAAATTAGTTTTAAAAATAATTCCACTTTTAGACCTAACGATACCTATAAAGATAAAACGTTTTAACTGTTGATATGATTCTATAAATGATATACAGTACGTCTTTTGGCAACCAGTAGCGGACTATTGTGAACCATTCTCATTAAAAAAGCCGCTACCATAAGAACTTACGATAATTAACTGAACATACAAGCATTGCCCTATATATCGACTGTGTGCGAAATTCACAGAAAAGATTTCAATAGACCACATCCTCTAGTCAGCTGTTTGGTGATAACGTTACAGACTTCGCTGCCGATTATAATTAGTCTCAAACTTGGAAACTAACTGTGCAATATTGTCTGCTATAGATGTCAGATAACCGAAATAAACACAAATACCGACGCTAACGCTGATGCATTCGCCGTTACCTATGACAGCAACTAAATTAAAGGGACCAGTATCGTTTGTAAACAATGAAAAAAGTTTGTCTCATTGGATACGCTCTACTGCCTTCATCTTAAATCATTCTCTAGAACAGACAAGCTCGCAAGGGGACACTGCAATCGTTCACACGAGCTATACCGATTAAAATGCAGTAGAACGTTGGAATCATATAGGTTACACCACACTACATTATCTCTTAACCTTGCCAACAGTTTCACCAAAACGTTTGATCATTTTTAAATCTTTGGCGTCCGGCGCCCAAGCAACGGGGTAGCATTATCAGTAACGCTTGGGAATAAAGGGAGTAATAAATCATAATGATGAAAACAACGTTTAAATTGGCGAAAGTTGTTGCTGTTATCATATTCTGTGACACATTTCATGAGAGTCAAGCTATAACATATTGGCTACTCCAGAGTGAATACTAAGTTGGTTATGATGGTTGGGATAGGATAAGTCGATAGGATATTCATGTTTGTCATCTTGAATGGGAAAAGGGACAAGGGACGTTAACACACGGGTAATCGTTAGATCACCTCGCGCCCATCGTCGGGTTGCCGGAGCTATTGCAGTGTGTTGTATATGATAGTCACGTTCCTTCAATTTGGTAGAACCCATTAATCCGGGTTCAGGCAAATGAATTAATATTAAAAAAACACACAGCTAAGTCAATTTAACTGAGGAAAACACTGCAGCCAGTCAAGACTTCTCAAACATACACGAGACAAATATTGCGCAGATAAGATAACAATGGCATTGTTACGACTATAGGCTCATTTATAACATTATTCCCTAGTGTAAACGACGACCGACGTAGTGATTTCAATGTGATACACCCCAAAGATTGGATAAACTGACGATGGGCAAGATATATTTGCGACCACCATAAATTATTTAACATAATTTCTTGTCAGTATAAGGGACTCAACGATCCAAATAAATGTGCCTTTGTCGTCAATCTATAAAATGTTGACATTTGACCATTTGTAAACAAATAATACCACATATGTAAATGTTATGATTATTATTAGTTGGATAATGGGACGGATATTGTTTTTTTTGTGCGATTTTTCGTGTAATGCTTGACACGCACCAATTTAGGTTCAATTGAGCCTGACGCTTACTGCTCCAATTTGTCGATATTCATGTTTATCCCCAAGAATGGGAAAACTATGGGGGTTAACACATGGGCAATCGTCGGATCACCTCGTGGCCACCGTCAGGTTACCGGAGCTATTGCAGTGTGTTGTGTATTATTGAGATTTTCCTTCAATTAAAAAAAAACATTCATCCTCTGGGTTCAGGCAATGTTCACTAATTGCTGACTTAAGGACACGACCGACTAGCTAGCGTCCAAATTGAATATGCAACCCTTCGGATTAAAGGCAACGCACTCACCCACAAAGCTAATAGGTCTGATAATGTTAGTGCGTTATTAAATATTCTTTAAAAAAGAAGAAAGTAACAATTTACCCAGGAAAATACCCTAAAAATTAAGATAACATTCCTTGTGTATTAAGTGTATAACGTTTGTTACTGTACGCAGAAACTAATGGATTCCAGACTTATATCCAACTTGATATCCATGTTTTTTGAAGGAAGTATTCACGTTGGTATACAAAAAAAACAATAAAAATAAATGCTAACATCTATAAACGACTAAATATACCACTGTTACACTTTTAAGCAGGGTCTCGATAATAGCTTTCACCCATAACAGTTTGATCTTGATTTTTTTTATTCCTTTCTAATTGCGTGTGGTTTCTATGGGGATTTTCGTAAAAACGGTGGATGACTGCTAATGTGGTCAAAATATACGCAATATCGGCCGCAAAAAAACCTGAGTCATTTTCAATTCATGTTATATATTTCGCACACAAGCGCATATTATTTTGCATTGATTGAATAGTGATGCGGATAAAGCGAGCTACCATGTACATGTACACCAAGCTTAAAGCAGCTGAAATTATTTCAGTCAATAATTTCATGAACCCATTCCACAACGTCCTTGTTCATCATGGTGTAGCCGGAATATGCGAGCGACTGGCCGCACAATGTAGAAGTGAACCCGAAAGACACGATTCCGTGGACGTAATACCTCCCATTCGGAGCCTGGAGCATAAAGGGTCCTCCGGAGTCACCTTGACAAGTGTATCCTCGGGACCCGTAGCTGTTAAAGATGAAAGCAAGTTTACTTTACTATTTCTCGATACTTTATTACATTTAAGAAGAATAACACAGGTATTTAAAAATAAAGTCTCGCCCGGTGGTCTAGCGGTTAAGTGCGTCGCCTTCAATCGAAAGGTTGCAGGTGCGAAACTGGTCGCTAGCTAGTCGGTTGTGTCCTTGGGCAAGGCACTTTACGGACATTGCCTGAATCCAGCGGATTAATGGGTTCTACCAAATTAAAGGAACGTGTCTATCATATACAACACACTGCAATAGCTCCGGTAATCCGACGATGGGCGCGAGGTGATCTGACGATTGCCCGTGTGATAACCCCCTTGGTTTTCCCATTCACGGGGATAAACATGAATATCCTATCCTATCCTATCCTAAAGCGGCAAAATAAAACAAAGTGGAAAAACTACTGTAGTTAAAACTCGTCAGTGAATACACATAGTTTAAAGGGGTAAAATGACTTGCTAGTAATAAAACTGTTTCAAAGTTGTGCGTTCCAGCTACAAAACTTAAAAATGCAGCGCGTAAAATAAAAAGTTGTTCAATTAGACGACGATGAACATTTTTTATCCTATGAATGAAGAAACGAAGGGGTCGTTAACACACGGGCAATCTTCAGATCGCTCCACGTGGACCTAGTGGATTAATGGGTTCTACTAACACTGAAGAAACATCTTAATCATACACCACCCATTGTAATAGCTTCGGGAACTCGAAGTGCGAGGTAATCTGGCGATTGCCCATGTAATAATTTCTCTTGTGTTTTTCCATTTATGGGTATAAAACATGACAAGTTGATTTATCATTGACCGAAACGTGGCATGCGATGGCAACTTACGCTGATCCTGCACAGAACATGTTCCGCGTGATTCCGAACCCACCGGACACCAGTTGACCAATGTGTGAATACCGAGAGGCCAGCACATTCAGTCTCCTTGTACATTGCGCATTGGACACAATAGATGTGTTGCCGTGTTGCAGAATGTATGCTGACTTGGTGGGCGAGATTTTGCCCCAGCCGATTATTTCTCCGTATGTATGTGGACGAACCTATGTCGTGACAGAGATAGGTTTGATGGAGGAATGAGGGGTTTACACTAATAAGGGTAAATTGTATTGTCATATTAGAGATAACGTCATCAAAATAATGCCACAAACTTAAAGATAACGCCATTAAAATAACGCCACAAACTTAAAGATAACGTTTTTAAACAAGATATGAGACAAAGATGGCGGCCGAAAGACAAAAACGAAACCGAATTTCTGCTTGTAATACGGTATAATGTCCATGTAACCATTAACCTACCTCTTCTATGCAAATAGAAAAATAAGTTACGCAACTAAAATTAGACAGAATTATCAACCAAACTCATCCCACCCTGGCGAAATCCTCGTTGCTGTATGGTAAGCAGATTGGCCGTATTACGTCATTCATGATGACGTGCTCGGAGAGCTTCAAGATGGCGACGTCATAATTAAACGTGTTGGGGTTGTACAGTGGGTGGCGGTAGAGTTCCAATATACTGACGTTTCTGCAAAAGATAGGATAGAATAGGATATTCATGTTTATCCCCGTGAATGGGAAAACCCCAGGGGTTATCACACGGGCAATCGTCAGATCACCTCGCGCCCATCGTCGGGTTACCGGAACTATTGCAGTGTGTTGTATGTGATAGACATGTTCCTTCAATTTGGTAGAACCCATTAATCCGCTGGGTTCAGGCAATGTCCGTAAAGTGCCTTGCCCAAGAACACAACCGACTAGCTAGCGACCAGTTTCGCACCTGCAACCTTTCGATTGAAAGGCGACGCACTTAACCGCTAGACCATCGGGCAGGACAAAGATAAAGATAAGTACGGTCGTGTGGCCGAGTGGTTAAAGCGATCGATACATATACCGACTTATATACAAAAAACGGTCCTGGTGACGAGCCCTTCATGGGTTCGGAACTTAGCACAATAAAAAAATGAAATAAATATAATGAACAGTCGTGTGGCCGAATCGGTTAACGCGACCGTTTCACATACAGCATGCTAATAAAACGAAGCCATTACCAAGGTTCGAAACTTTTGTAATAAGTAACAATGATATTAACAACGTTTTGTAATAAGTAACAATGATATTCCTAATATTTAAAAGGGTCCTCCCAAGTGGTTAATTTGAAGTGTCATTCATGTCCAATGGATTAGGTCGATGGGTTAGTGCGTTGCCTTTCAGTGGAAGGGTTGCAGGTTTGAAACTGGTAGCTGGGCGTATCCACCTTACACCATTTTCCGAAAAACGTGTTTGAACGGTTAGTCTGGTGGTGCGTCGTCTTTCAATCGAAAGGTTGCAGGTGCGAAACTGGTCGCTAGGTAGTCGGTTGTGTCCTTGGACAAGGTACTTTACGGACATTGCCTGAACCCAGCGGATTAATGGGTTCTACCAAGTTAAAGGAACGTATCACTCATACACAACAAATTGCAATAGCTCCGGTAACCCGACGGTGGGCGCTGACGATTGTTAACCCCACTGTGATATAGAGATGAAAAATAAAATTAAACTAACTTAGTTTGTAATTAAAACCAACCTGGCAGAGGTTTGTATTGTGATGTTATGATCCTCCCTTCTGTCATGAACACCAAGCCACACATGCACGTGACGAGCCTCGCGTGGCGTGTTTGCTGGTGCGTATGCTCTCTCTATGGTCACGCAATGAGCCGCCGTCAAAACGTACCTGTAGTGGAAAAGTGGGGTTAAACGAAGATATCTGGCGAAAAGAAAACTGTTTCAAAGATAAAATTGGATTACTGAATACGAATCATGATATATATTAAAATAAGATAATCTTAATTTATCGCCGTAAATGGAAAAACGCAAGGGACGTTAACACACCGGTAAACTTCAAATTACGTCGCGCTCACCACTTGGTTACCAGAGATATATATATCTCTGGTTTGCAATATATTGCAAAAAAAAATTAATTAGGACGATATTAAACCCTGTAGAAGAGTGTGTGGTAAAGCGCGACCAATACTGGGAAGGAAGTTGTAAGTTGGTATATGTGTAAGTGAACCTTGAACTGATGAGCGACGCTCCACACAACCGGTCCCCGACCACATTTGCATTGATTCCAAAGTTCAGCATGACCATCCACGGGAACTGGTTCCGACCGGCGGAGACTCCACCAGCTATGTGCCCCCCGAGCAGGTTATGTCGCGCCATGTTTGCCTCCCCGCATTCTAGCAGACAAAACAACATTTGTTGACAGAATACATAGATACTATATATGTATGGCTAGAAGTTGGTGTGTTGCGTTTAAGTCGAAGGGTTGTTAGTTCGAAACTGGTCGTAACTAATCTTTGGGAAATGCACATAACATACCATGGCTGAACCTAGTGGAATAAAGAGTTTTATCGAATTAAAGTAACGTCTTAAACATACACAACACACTTATACAACATCGTTTTTGGAGCGCTTGGATCGCTTACTATACTTCGTAATTACAAAAGCCATGATAGTTAGGGTTGGGGTTAAAGTTAGTTCTGGGGTTGAGATTAGTGTTTGGGACAGGGTTAAAATTACTTTCCATAGCAATCTAAGTGATCCAAGCGCTTTAAGCGGTCCAAGCGATCCTGTAGTATTTAGAGGTACCCAAACAAACTAACCTAAACGGTCAGTCGGTCACGCGGTTGTGTAACGAAGATAACAACACTAAAGATACCTGGGTTGCAGACAGGAACAGACCCCGCCTCCATCGCTTCCCATTGTGACGTATTGGCGCATATCCATGACGCAGCAGCGCCCGAAGACATTGTGTACCTTTTGAAATAATTTGTCGATGCGTTTCGTGTCATACTCTTTATTAAGCCATATTGGTGTATTGAATATTACGATTATGAAAAAAACAAGGACAATTATTACTATTTCTTGTGCTCGTGCTTAAAATTAGTGATTAATTCATGAGTTTTAGTTTAGTTTTTGCTTCTTAACTTTAATAAAAAAAGAATAGCACGGTTATTTCAAGTTAAGGTGGCAGGATAAAACGGCAAAACTACAGTAGTTAAAACACGTCAGTGAATAGTCACGTGAAACGGGGAAAATAACAGGGTTGTTATATCTTACATTGAATAAAAGAAAAGTGCGGCAGGCAAATTTTTAAACCAAAATTTATAAAATTAAAACCTTGAATAAAAATATGCAAGCAAGATCCAGCCAAGGGGGAGCCGGCTTTAAAGTGGAATAAGATAAAAAAAACTAAAATAAAATTCCACTGGTGGTTATCAGGGTACCAACGCTCTAATTTTTCACCTACTTAGTGGCGTTGTATTAGATATGGTGTTCAAATAGTGGTGTGATGGTATATACCAACCGTAAACTTACCATTCATTGCACACTACTGTCGCCACATCGCCGTATGTCAAGTCCAGACTACTGTAGCCCTCAATTCTTGAATTAGCAACCGACAGCAAGTTTGTCGGTGGGCCACATGATTTAACTGTAGAGCAAACAATTTGTCATGAAAATTGTCCAAGTAGAATTAGGAATAGAATTGATAAAACAAGCTGTTGCCCTACGCTCATTCTAATGAAAAATCTCCTTTATTTATATTCGTGCTTGAATTTACTTAAAAACTGTTGTCTCAAAAACCTCACCATTCCTGATAAGATAGCAGAATGATTACAGATCTAATTCTCGGAAAATCAGCTCCATCTCAGAACAATGCCATGTAAACTTTTATTTCACACCCCAGGGTGTAGGGTCCCGATTAACTTAATTAACATTGTACAAGTGTTTTTTACAGATACAGAGAAATGTATATAGTTAAGGTATAGGCACTTACTAGTCAGCAACGCATACACATCACAACTCATTTATGCGTTACCTTACGATTTGTTATATACACATAAATATATTTCCAATAATTTTATCTAAATATTGAAAAAAACGAAAGTTTCTAATAGAATAATCCACATACTTGTACAACGAGGTATGAGGTGACTCCACCTTCCGTTACTTAAACAAGTAATCGAACTTTCACCAACCAGTTCGTAACCCGTGTCACACGTAAAGCTCACTTCGTCTTCAAATTCGTAGAAGGAATTGGAGCTTTGGGAGTGAATGATACCGTTGGGCAACACAGGTGCTTCCAAACAACGAATTCCTGAACGAGAAGTCAGTTTAAGAATTGTGTCCATATGTAATAACGGAGTTTAAAGAAACTCACTGTATTTAACATTTAACTGTTTATTTTTCTAAAAAGAACGTAACCCTTAATATGTTCCATCAGTATTTAAAAAGAGGTTACCGAAGCAAGAATTGCATATACTGCGGCCTGTGGCCAGGTATATACAAACTGTAGTGCTAAAGCGATAGTTTGACAAAAACGATAATCGCATAATACTGTCAAAACTAAAAAGTTAGAAGACTGAAAATGAACGTTTTATCTGCTTTCAAAATACCATATTGTACGTGGATTTATTGCGCGAAGACGTATTCAGGTGTTGTTTTTAACTACAAGTCATAGTTTTTGTATAACACTGGAGATAGTGCTTGGTAAAATTAATGGCACAATGAAATAAACAAAAAAGTTACCGAATACAAGAAAAGTTACAATAAATAACTGTTGGCTGGTAAATTTCATCACAATTTGAAGACCATAAAAGAAAACGTTCGCGGCAAATCTATCTTCGAAATATTTAAACTTGTAAAAATATTTATCAAAACATAAACTTAGTATAAGCCATCGACTCACCGAAATTACTTCAAAAAATTCAGTTTAACTCGTACTTATGGTTTGGTAAGTAAGGTTGAATCCCGCCCGCTCAATAGCATAATCTGTATGGAAGTCCAATCTTAACGTCCTGGTGTTAAGATCTGTCCAGACACCAGCAATAGGAATATTCGTTCCGCAATAAATTCGATCTCGGCCAGAATAGGTCATCTGTGTAAGGTGTTTTAAGTTGATGTTTTATCCTGTTTTCTGTCAAAACTTAACCAACCTTTAACCAATCGTACGGGCAATCAGTGTAATTGAAATGTTCCTCTATGTCAAACAGAGTTGCCAACGTGACATTCAAACTTAATCCCTCTCGTACCTGATGGAAAGCAAGATTTACCATTAGGTTACGTCTAATACGACTGGATGGTTATTTCGTGAAAAAGCAACGAAGTGGATAACAATTATGCGACTGGAGCAATTGCATTGCGTTGTGTATAATCGATGTCTTTCAGGTTTTGGTAGAGCCCTTTAACCCACTGACTCCAGGAGATATCCGCTAAGAGTTTTGCTCAAAGAAATAACCAACAAGCTAGCTGCCGGTTTGGTACATGCATGTGGCCGAATGGTTAACGCGACCGATACATATACCGACCTATACAACACCGGGCCTGGTCACGAGCCCATCCTGGGTTCAAAACTTGGCTCAGTAAAAAAAATAATAATACAAAAAATGTTTGGCATATGTCGCTATGATTATTATCTGATGACGGTAATACTATTTCAATCAACAACCGACCTGAATCGTCCAATCACAGTCGGTTAGTTTGGAGTAGTGCTGTGGGTAGTCTGGAGATGCCACGAAGCCAGAGTCTCCGGATAATACTTGTCCCTGGCATGTTGCTGCATACAAACACAAACAATATTCGTTTACATTTGGAGATATGAACAAATCATCTAAATGTGAGTAAATTTGGTGGTTAAATTTAATCGTAGCGGCACCACGTCGTTCCATCAGTCGAAATGTAGAGGGTCGAATACCAGCCACTTGCGAGTCGGTTGTGTCTTTGGTTAGATTGTTTCTCAGTAATGAGGTCTCCACAACAAACATTGTCTAAATGGTTGAGCGGACAAACTGACACACTTGACTCACTACATACCTGTGCATGTGTGTCGGTTGGAATGGAGTTGGAATCCAGGTCTACATGTGCAGTAGTACGAGCCAGGTACGTTGATGCAATGATGGTTACAGTAGATAACCTCGTCCCAATCTTCTGTGGTGTGAAGTCGCGCGTATTCCAATTCACTGCATTCATCTTTGTCTGCGGTGCAGCGAAATAAAGAAGACGTGACAAAGTTTCAATAATGTAAACATACAAAACCGTATTTCAATGAGTTTATTAACAAGGTTAACTCATGTAGATTAATTACAGATAAATTTTGTACAGAACCCATAATTCAGGCCTGTACATAGGTTAAGATATTCATATTTATCCCCGTGAATGGGAAAACCAAGGGGGTTAACACACGGGCAATCGTCAGTCTCCCCCCTATTTTATTGGCTCGCTGAAAAATGTTTCTCCTCGAGTAACTAATATCATTTGTTTGAAATCGAAACCATTGAAACTGACCTGCTATCACGTAATGGGCACGAAACCCAACAGGTCGAGGGTCGTCGTTGGAATAATCCGAGAAAAACTTTACGATCATTAAGTTATCTTTGGAGATGATTGGGTTTCGACTTGTTGCGGGCAATCTGTTACCACAGAAGGTTCGATTCTCACCACCTGTGTCGATCTGGAATTCGTAGAGGTAATCGAGGCAAAATAGAAAAGAAGAAAAACTGCTAAAACGAATAGGGACTGGGGTTAAAGTTAGCGTTAGTTCGAGTTCCTTATTATTCTGAAGGGAATGCGTAGCAGTTTTATCTCTGTCTCGTCGTTGCATTTCCAGAAAACGTTCAGCGCAGACTATCGTTGGTGTACTATGAACTGTCATCGCAATTTCATAAACTAAATGTAGTTGTTAGTTACCCTGAGATAATCGTAAGCACACGCCCCTCCAAAGTCCTCATCGTACGAATCCTCCAAGCTAAATTGAGAAAAGTACACCTGGACCTGATTTGCAGGCGGAGCAGTAATCATCCATGTTATGTCTACATTGTCAGGATATGGTCGGGGGAAGTTCGGACTTAGCAACTCTCCGAATGATTCATCCAAATGTATCACTTCTCCTTCCGTTACAATCGGTAGAAGCACAAGAATTGAAAGTAATTGAATCCTGTGAACGCGGGAATTTAAGAATAAATGCTCCTTCAGGAGGGAAGCTTGTTTAACTTATCTACGTACACTTGTAAAACACTCACAATACAAACTTACATACACTAGCCCTAATATTCACAACTAAAACGAGCTACTTACATTTTATATTCGGGCTAAGCAGTAGCGACAAGTTGTTAAACATGCAGCACATTGGTATATCGCATATTGTTTACTTGCTTTAGGCACTAACAGATATATCGCTACGAATTTAAGCTTTAGCCCTCAGGCTAAACCAAGAAATGTTGTTGAACAGTGTTGGTTGGAACGATGGATTGAACACTATCTGAGTGATGCATTTATTTTAATTAACATGATTGTGAGCGTTTTTATGGGTTGAGGTATAATATCTATATGTAAATATATAACTTACATACCAGTACCAACTATATAAATATATATACATATATATATATATATATATAACGAAGCACACGTAATTACTAGGAAGTAATCGCGTGTGTTTCTTTTTCATGAAATTGACCACAATATATGTTAATAAATTGGTTAGATACATGGACATTTGCAAACCTATTGCGAAACTTATATGTTAATAAATCAACTTTACTATAAATAGAATGACAATTTATTTTAAATAGTAAAGAAACGAAGCACCACACTAGAATAAATTGTTTTAGGTTTAAATGTTGTCACGGATCAATGCTTGAATTGTTGGAATCCTTACAGGATATACATAGCCAGATTTTCTGGTTCAGTTGACAGACGACCAGGTATTACAGTCATTAATTATCATTCCTCGTTTTTAATCAAACGTTTTGATAGGGGTGTTATCGGTCCGAAATCAACAAGAAAGAAGTATGAAATCGATATAAATCTTTCAGATATGTCATGACCTTGTTTTTTAAACCCAAGATTTAGAAGAGTCTGGACTGTGCTACAAACTCATTGTTCATGTTTTAACCCGATTGAAAGAGTTTTGATTTTGTGGTAATAAACTGATTGGTTCATGAGATACTAACATTTTATCTATGTACAGTTAAATATTAATTTAAATGTATAACGTATACCCATATAAAAATTCGTTTTAGATGATTTGGAACGAACCTTTACCAAAATGTTTTACGTAAAAAAATCTGACAAAAACAATATGTAACCCTTTTTTTAATAGGTAGCCTTAAATATTAGAAATGTTGTTGGGGACCCTGTTTGCAAATGTATATATATTCACATAGAGGTTACAACCAAATGTTGTTTTACACATCACGGAGTATGTTGACACGTAGTCGGCGCTCTTAAGTTTACTAAGAGTAAGCTATAATTATATGGGTTGTCTTCAATTCCGAAGGGGACACATTTTGATTTTACTTTAACGAAACTAACGAACATGTTGATATTTTACAACGGCCTTAAATGTTACAAAGAACCAAGATCCCGCTATCACAGAAAAATGTAAAAAAGCTTATTTTTGAGCATTTTTGGCGTTATTGCCGATATTTCCGGATGAAAAAATGGATAATTGCTTTAAACTCCTTTCAAAATTGAAGATGTCAAACATGACTCAAAAAACACAATTTTAATTAAAATACCCAATTTAAATAAGAAAACCCTACGCATAGAGCATAAGAAATCATAGACTCACTATCATTGTATAAAACAGCTGAAAACTTGAATCCAAAAACTTTTATATAGAGAATCGGAATGTATGAAGAAACAATTGCGCCATATCTTTCAGTTTTTTAAGAAAAATTCAAAGAAATTTAATTCCACTAAAATTAGTTATCAGTCTTAGTTTCATTTAAAATGAAGGACATGGCCATTCCAATTTAATCTCACGGAGTGTATTCAATTTTATGGTTTTACATTTAAAGTGCCAATTTCTTGGTTATTTTCGCCAAGGAAACTCCCAACCGACCTAAAAATATTAGTATGACGGTCTTTTTCGACGCTAATTATTTAATACAACCGATATTTCGGGACTGGCAAGTTCAATTCAATTCATTTCAATTTATTTTTCTAATAATAATATACATTCGGCGATAATTAATTAACAAACAATGGAAACCAACAAATAATTAAATCCGACCAAATGCAGTAGTGAACTAGAGAGTGTCAACCACGAGTTTAACCACTATTTGTAAAACACATGTCACTATTTGTAAAACACATGTCATATGCCATAGGCTATATTCATGCTACAGTGTCCCTAACCACAATTTGTATTTTATACACCGAGTATGTACTTTGTTTCTGCAAGCATAAACGCATGGGTCCCATAGTTATTAGACCAAACTTCTTTTGCATGTGTAGTTGAGAAAAGAATAAACGTCTTAAATTTACGAACATTTCACCACAAATGTTTTAAATTAAAGCTTGTTTTCAAGCGTGGTGGTAAAATAAAGCTAAATTTCCAAAATAGCCCGATTACATGGTTTCAGGGAATTCCTATGGGTTTAGTAGATAAGTTTCTGTTTTAGATATGTGGGTCATGTTATGTAACAATTCTTAAAGTTTTATTTAGCTATGTCGACTCCTTGTTGGAGATGTCAGTGCGATATGGCATGCCTGTCACAATCATAATTCAAGAACTTATTTTCGTTTTTAAGGGAATTACCCTAAGTAAATGTTTTCTTTGTTTTAATTAATTGACTCAGAGTGTTTAATGGTCTAACATTTTACCAAATCTGATTAAAATTAGAGCAGCCGTTGAAGCGCTATGCCCCAAAAAGATAAATTATTAGAAAAAAACGTTTTGGTTTTTAACGTCTAAGGGGAATTCCCCTGGATTCATTACCCAACATGTTTTCTTACAAATGTCAAATTTTTATTGCCATTTCATTACACCTTTTGGTAGATGTCGGGGCGCGATGCCATGCATGTTGCTATCATGATTTGAGGAAAAAATCTTATTTTTTAGGGTATTTTATTAGGTAATCTTTTTTATTTGTTTTAAGTGTTAAATCAGTCACTAATGCACTTACATTCTACCAAATCTGATTAAAATTGAAACATCTGTTTAAGCGCTATCCCGTAAAAAGCTATTTTTTTAGAAAAAATACTGTTTTGGTATCCTATTTTGTTGGGTATTTCTCAAGGGATTTTTTTTTATTTTCTATAGGTGTTAAATCAGTCACTAATTACTTACATTTCAACAAATCTTATTAAAATTGGAGCAGCCGTTCAAGCGCTATGCCCGAAAAAGCTAAAAAAAATAGAAAAAATACCGTTTAGGTTTTTAACGTATCAAGGGAATTCCCCTGGATTTATTACCCAAAATTTTAGTTTGTGCATATCTAGACCATGTGGTCTAACAAATGACGAAGTTTCATTGGGATTCCGTTATCCCTTTTGTTAGATGTCGGAGCCACAATCCATGCCTGTCACAATCTTGATTTAGAAACATATCTTCATTTTTAGGGTATTTCCCTATGTAAATATTTTGTTTTTTTTCTAAATGATAACGCAGTGGCTAACACACTACTATTTTACCAAATTTGATCAAAATTAGAGCAGCTGTTCATGCGCTTCTGGTAGATGTCGGAGCCACAAGCCATGCCTGTCAAGCGTTGGACGAAAAAAAAGAGAAAAAAGAAGAAAAAAACGGACAAAAACAATATTTGTCCCGTTTTTTCAAATGGAATCCATAAATATCTATACCATACATTTGCACTTAATGCAGTAAAAGATCCAAAGGATCAACTAGTCAAACTACATTAAGTTTATATATATATATGCTGTGTGTAATATTGCTTGAAAATGCATTTAAATTTAAATTTGCAGATTAATAAACCAAACGGAAAATATAAAACGAGTCTATCCCAAGTTGATACGAGAAATGTCTTAAATTAAATAATCATACGTGGATATAATACACTATTAGCGCGTGTATAATAGAGCTAAACAGTTCTGACTAAGACGAATCGATAGTGGATTTTATTGCGAACAAATAAGTGTAGAATATTCACCTTGAACCATTTTCCGAAAAGCTATCAACCGCAAACCAGTAATCAGTCTAATTTAAGGCTCCTGCTTTGTGCTAAAAAGTTAAACTTTCTAGAGAAGTAATCTAATATATATTAGAAATGTAGTGGCAAATTGTCGGTATATTACATCAGGGAAACTTTCTCCAGAAACAGGAATATACAAACAACGATGGTTTCCCTACCAATTTGTGATCGAGGTAATTTTTTTTCGATATCATAGAACTAAAACGGACTATTCATTTAAAATTTCAAAAAATCTAAAAAAGAATATATATAAAATATACAAGTTTACCCTGTAAAACCCGCAAAATATATTGAACATTTCATTATGGGTCCCATTTAAAAAAAATGGGACACATATTGTTTTTGTCCGTTTTTTTTTCTTTTTTTTTTTCGTCAAAGGTTTGACAGGCATGGCTTGTGGCCCCGACATCTACCAGAAGGGGTAATGGAATTGCAACGAAACTTTAACATTTGTTAGCGCACATGGTCTAGATATGCAGAAACCAATATTTTGGGTAATTTAGCCAGGGGAATTCCCCTGGGAGGTCAAAAACCAAAACGGTATTTTTTCTAAAAATTTAGCATTTTTGTGCATAACGCTTGAACGGTTGATCCAATTATGATCAGATTTGGTAAAATAATAGTGTGTTAGCAACTGCTTTACTAATTAGAAGAAACAAAATATTTACCCAGGGAAATACCCTAAAAATGAAGATTTGTTTCTAAGTCATGATTGTGATAGGCATGGCTTTGTGGGTCCAACATCTAACGAAAGGGGTAATGGAATCGCAATAAAACTTTGTCATTTGTTAAATAATGTGGTATAGATATGCAGAAACTAAAATTTTGGGTTATATACCCAGGGGAATTCCCCTGGGAGTTCAAAAAACAAAACGGTATTTTTTTTCTAAAAGTTTATATTTTTGGGCATAACGCTTGAACGGCTGATCCAATTATGATCAAATTTGGTAAAATAATAGTGTGTTAGCCACTGCTTTACCAATTAGAAGAAACAAAATGTTTGCCTAGGGAAATACCCTAAAAAATGAAGATTCGTTTCTAAATTATGATTGTGATAGGCATGGCTTGTGGCTCCAACATCTACCGGGAAGGGGTAATGGAATCGCAATAAAACTTTGTCATTTGTTAGACAACGTGGTATAGATATGCAGAAACTAAAAATTATGGGTTACATACCCAGAAGAATTCCCCTGGGAGGTGAAAAACCAAAACGGTATTTTTTTACTAAAAATTTAGCATTTTTGGGCACAGAGCTTGAACGGCTACTCCCAACTTTAATTAGATTTGCTGAAGTATAAGTGCATTAGCCACTGATATAACAATTAAATTTTTTTTAATATTTACCTAGGGAAATACCCTAAAAATGAAGATTTGTTTCTAAATCATGATTGTGATGGGCATGGCTTGTGGCAACGACATCTACCAGAAGGGGTAAAGGAATTGCAATGAAACTTTAACATTTGTTAGACAACATGGGCTAGAAATGCAAAAACCAAATTTTTGGATAATAAATCAAGGGGGAATTTCCTTAATACGTTAAACACCTAAACGGTAGTTTTTGTCATTTTTTTAGATTTTTCGGGCATAGCGCTTTAACGGCTGCTTTAATTTTAATCAGATTTGGTGGAATGTAAGTAATTAGTCACTTATTTAACACCTTAAGAAAATAAAAAAAATCCCTAGGGAAATACCCCAAAAAATAGGTTTTTGTTCTCAAATCAGGATTGTGACAAGCATGCCATTTCACCCCGACATTTACCAAAAGGAGTAATGGAATCGCAAATAAAATTTGACATTTGTTAGACAACATGGCCTAGATATGCAGAAATCCAAAATTGTTGGTGATAAATTTATGGAAATTCACCTGAGACCTTAAAAACCCCCAAAAAAAATTTCTAAAAGAATTGCTTTTTACGGGATAGCGCTTGAACAGATTCTCCAATTTTAATCAGATTCGGTAGAATGCAAGTGCATTAGTCACTGATTTAACACTTAAAACAAATAAAAAAGATTACCTAATGAAATACCCTAAAAAATATGATTTTTCCCTCAAATCATGATAGCAACATGAATGGCATGGCGCCCCGACATCTACCAGAAAGAGTAATGGAATCGCAATAAAAATTTGACATTTGTAATGGAACATGGTCTAGATATGCAAAAACTATAATTTGGGTAAACGAATCTAGGGGAATTCCTCTGAGACGTTAAAAACCAAAACGTTTTTTTTCTAATAAATTGACTTTTTGGAGCATAGCGCTTGAATGGCTGCTCTAATTTTGATCAGATTTGGTGAAATGTTAGACCAGCTTTTTGTGACATAGCGCTTGAACGGCTGCTCTAATTTTGATCAGATTTGGTGAAATCTTGGACCATTAGACACTCTGTGCAAATTAAAAAAAGAAAACATTTACATAGGGTAATTTCCTTAAAAACGAAGATATGTTCCCGAATTATGATTGTGACAGGCATGCCATATTGCACTGACATCTCCAACAAGGAGTCGACAAATCAGATTAAAACTTTAAGAATTGCTACATAACATGACCGACTTATGTAAAAACAGAAACTTATCTACCAAACCTGTGGTTAGGGACCCTGTAGCATTGATTCGGTAGTTCGACATATCTAATGCAGAAGTATCGTTACCCGGGTAATCGTCACCTTGGGACCGACTACATTTAGAGCTAATCGGTGAAACCAAATATCCACTAGGTTAGGTTGTGCAATGATTAAGCTATTCATTTTTGCAGGAAACGCACATTTGTACATCCTTGTGGTCGATTGGTTTACGCGACCGATACATATACCGAATTGTACATAAAATTCGTCTACGTTAGGAGGCATTTTTAAATTATTAGCGATTTCAATTTTCTGCTTGGCCGTAGAAAGGCTTCCCTTTAAGTATATAGGCTACAATAAATAAAGCAGTGAAAAAACCCAACTTTAAACTACTCAAGTACCGCGCGTTAGTAGAAAATATTTGGAAGTTTTTAGCAACTCATATTTCTAGAGAGGAAGTATTGGAAAATTAATGAGCTAATGATTTTTCCTTCCAACTCCTTGAAGGTACTTCCAGTAGCTGTGTTCTCTTTTACCCACAACAAACTTTTAGCTATACCAGCCTATGTTGAGCGGAAGATATCAAAACAGTTCCAAGTAGACCGCGTTCAAACTGGAAGTGTCAATCACTATTATTTTTAAACCACATTTTGACTCTACCCTATGTGTATATATATGCAAGCGGGTCGCTACTAACAATCGGTATATATTTGTTTCCTTTAAATTTATGTCCGGTCGCCATGTCATCTGCAACAACGGGTTATCCACTCAGGTTAGGGCGTTCGTAACCTCGAAACAGCGTAAGTCGGGACCGTCGTAACCCGATGACCCCCTGTCTATAACTGTAGTGATTTCGCGGCTTGTGTAACATTTTTTGCACATTATAACAAGTTTTGTTAAAATAAGCACTAATGCATGCGCAGCATTACCTATGCCCATCAATCTGCTATAATCCCCGCACACATACCATAAGCTGCAACGCGGTCCACATATTTTTTCAAACGATTATCAGAAACGCGTTCTGAAATACGGACAAAAATATTTGCCTGCTTGAAGCGAAGCTTCTGGCATGTATAACGAATCAGTTGAACTGTATGTATTTTAATGTCAGTTTTAAAGCTGCAATAAAGAAGCCTTTCGAGAAGGAGTCTTAATAGCTGTAGAACTCAGGCCAGATTTAGTGCAACGTAAAAGCACGCTAACCAAGTATAATATATCTTGAATCTCCACATACCTTAGCTTTTCCTGTCAATCGGCTGGAAAGGCTTTGATATCTTCCGTTTAGTAGGCTATAAGCCAATATTTGATTGACACTTTGTTATAAAGATAAAAGAGGTTTAATGTACACAATGAATGGGAAGTCTCTTCGAGGAGTTGGATGGAAAATCATCAAGCACATTGATTGGTTTTAAAACTTCCCCCTTAAATTTCTCGAAAATAAATGGGTTCGTGATATGTGCCTTGCGCAAGGCACAAACGACTAGCAAGCGAGCATTTTTTAGTTCTGCACCCTTCGGAAGAAAGACCAAGCACTAACCCACTAAACTGTTCAGCCCGAAAACAATTATTTAATATTACCAAAATGTGTATCATAACATCCAGTATAATTTTAAAATATTCACATTTACAATGTTCTCTATGCTGAATTGTCTGTCAGTGGTATTGTTTTTAAATTGCATTCTTACTATGAATAGATCCAGTTGATCATTCGGTGGAACGACATATCTAATGCAGAAGTATCATTACCCGGGCAATCGTCACATTATGACCAACTACATTTAGAGCTAATCGGTGAAACCAAGTATCCACTGGGTTAGGTTGTGCAATGATTAAGTTGCGACCCATATATATTAAACGCGACCCATATATATGGGCTACCGATCACGGGTTCAAAACTTGACTAGATTAAAAAACGGTCAAGTACACTATGTCCCCATGTTTTTTTTATCGTACAAATAACTGGACGTTTAAAGCAAGGTTTCAGAACTCATTATTGCAGCGAATGATATTTTATTCTAACTAATCGAGGGCATTTCCGTTGCCCGTTAACTCTATCACCTATTCAATACCCAAAACAAAGCTTTGATCAGCAATATTCAATTTGTATTGGGCAAATCAATGCGGGTACAATTATTGCTGCGTGGTGGTGAGATTCACCAGTGACCCAAATGAACGTGGAAAAGATCTTGCTTTGGTGCCAAAACATCATCCTCGGCTTCCATCAATGGTGCAAGTTGAGCCAAATCTTCTACGGTCGGCATACCTTTATTCTTGGCGTCTGTAAAGAAGATTTTTATGACAAGAAAACATTTCGTCGGGATCTATATTATATATGATGGCGAGAGGAGTAAAACCACAATATACTTGATGTAGATTCCATTGTACATAGGTTGGTATCGCCCAGAATGCACTTACCATAATATCTGTAGTGATACGCTGACACTTCTTGACCAGCGAAGCAGAAAACAAGAACAAGAACGATGAGTAGTTTGCGATCCATCTTTAAAGTAACTATGGGAGACTGTATTGCCAAGTAAAGTTCTTGTCAATATATACCTTAGCTTTTCCTGTCAGTCGGCTGGAAAGGCTTTGATATCTTCCGTTCAGGATAAGCCAATATTTGATTGACATTTTATTATAAAGATAAAAGAGGTTTAATATACACAATGAATAGGAAGTCTCTTCGAGGAGTTGGAAGGAAAATCATCAAGAACATTGATTGGTTTTAGTAGAAAATTTTTGGAAGTTTTCAGCAACTCATATTTCTAGAGAGGAAGTATTGGAAAATTAATGAGCTAATGATTTTTTCTTCCAACTCCTTGAAGGTACTTCCAGTAGCTGTGTTCTCTTTTACCCACAACAAACTTTTAGCTATACCAGCCTATGTTGAGCGGAAGATATCAAAACAGTTCCAAGTAGACCGCGTTCAAACTGTGAAGTGTCAATCACTATTATTTTTAAACCACATTTTGACTCTACCCTATGTGTATATATATGCAAGCGGGTCGCTACTAACAATCGGTAAATATTTGTTCCCTTTCAATTTTATTTCCGCGACTCGATGGTGACAGGCATGTCCGGTCGCCATGTCATCTATAAGAACGGGTTATGCACTCAGGTTAGAGCGTTCGTAACCTCGAAATTGCCTAAGTCGGGACCGTCGTAACCCGATGACCCCCTGTCTATAACTGTAGTGATTTCGCGGCTTGTGTAACATTTTTTGCACATTATAATAAGTTTTGTTAAAATAAACCCTAATGCATGCGCAGCATTACCTATGCCTGTCAATCGGCTATAATCCCCGCACACATACCATGAGCTACAACGCGGTCCACATATTTTTTTAAACGATTATCAGAAACGCGTTCTGAAATACGGACAAAAATATGTGCCTGCTTGAAGCGAAGCTTTTGGCATGTATAACGAATCAGTTGAACTGTATGTATTTTAATGCCAGTTTTAAAACTGCAATAAAGAAACCTTCTTGAGAAGGAGTCTTAATAGCTCTAGAACGCAGGCCAGATTTAGTGCAACGTAAAAGCACGCCAACCAAGAATAAAATATCTTGAATCTCCACATACCTTAGCTTTTCCTGTCAATCGGCTGGAAAGGCTTTGATATCTTCCGTTTAGTATAAGCTAATATTTGATTGACACTTTATTATAAAGATAAAAGAGGTTTAATGTACACAATGAATGGGAAGTCTCTTCGAGGAGTTGGAAGGAAAATCATCAAGCACATTAATTGGTCTTAAAACTTCCCCCTTAAATTTCTCGAAAATAAATGGGTTTCAGAAATGTGCCTTGCGCAAGGCATAGACGACTAGCAAGCGAGCATTTTTTAGTTCTGCACCCTTCGGAAGAAAGACCAAGCACTAACCCACTAAACTGTTCGGCCCGAAAACAATTATTTAATATTACCAAAATGTGTATCATAACATCCAGTATAATTTTAAAATATTCACATTTACAATGTTCTCTATGCTGAATTGTCTATCAGTGGTATTGTTTTTAAATTACAATCTTACTATGAATAGATCCAGTTGATCATTAGGTGGAACTACATATCTAATGCAGAAGTATCATTACCCGGGCAATCGTCACATTATGACCAACTACATTTAGAGCTAATCGGTGAAACCAAGTATCCACTGGGTTAGGTTGTGCAATGATTAAGTTGCGACCCATATATATTAAACGCGACCCATATATATGGGCTACCGATCACGGGTTCAAAACTTGACTAGATTATAAAACGGTCAAGTACACTATGTCCCCATGTTTTTTTTATCGTACAAATAACTGGACGTTTAAAGCAAGGTTTCAGAACTC
This sequence comes from Ciona savignyi, assembly GCA_000149265.1. Classification (NCBI taxonomy): domain Eukaryota; kingdom Metazoa; phylum Chordata; class Ascidiacea; order Phlebobranchia; family Cionidae; genus Ciona; species Ciona savignyi. The sequence continues at coordinate 74,727 of CH002502.1, forward strand.
ATTATTGCAGCGAATGATATTTTATTCTAACTAATCGAGGGCATTTCCGTTGCCCGTTAACTCTATCACCTATTCAATACCCAAAACAAAGCTTTGATCAGCAATATTCAATTTGTATTGGGCAAATCAATGCGGGTACAATTATTGCTGCGTGGTGGTGAGATTCACCAGTGACCCAAATGAACGTGGAAAAGATCTTGCTTTGGTGCCAAAACATCATCCTCGGCTTCCATCAATGGTGCAAGTTGAGCCAAATCTTCTACGGTCGGCATACCTTTATTCTTGGCGTCTGTAAAGAAGATTTTTATGACAAGAAAACATTTCGTCGGGATCTATATTATATATGATGGCGAGAGGAGTAAAACCACAATATACTTGATGTAGATTCCATTGTACATAGGTTGGTATCGCCCAGAATGCACTTACCATAATATCTGTAGTGATACGCTGACACTTCTTGACCAGCGAAGCAGAAAACAAGAACAAGAACGATGAGTAGTTTGCGATCCATCTTTAAAGTAACTATGGGAGACTGTATTGCCAAGTAAAGTTCTTGTCAATATATACCTTAGCTTTTCCTGTCAGTCGGCTGGAAAGGCTTTGATATCTTCCGTTCAGGATAAGCCAATATTTGATTGACATTTTATTATAAAGATAAAAGAGGTTTAATATACACAATGAATAGGAAGTCTCTTCGAGGAGTTGGAAGGAAAATCATCAAGAACATTGATTGGTTTTAGTAGAAAATTTTTGGAAGTTTTCAGCAACTCATATTTCTAGAGAGGAAGTATTGGAAAATTAATGAGCTAATGATTTTTTCTTCCAACTCCTTGAAGGTACTTCCAGTAGCTGTGTTCTCTTTTACCCACAACAAACTTTTAGCTATACCAGCCTATGTTGAGCGGAAGATATCAAAACAGTTCCAAGTAGACCGCGTTCAAACTGGAAGTGTCAATCACTATTATTTTTAAACCACATTTTGACTCTACCCTATGTGTATATATATGCAAGCGGGTCGCTACCAACAATCGGTAAATATTTGTTCCCTTTCAATTTTATTTCCGCGACTCGATGGTGACAGGCATGTCCGGTCGCCATGTCATCTATAAGAACGGGTTATCCACTCAGGTTAGAGCGTTCGTAACCTCGAAATTGCCTAAGTCGGGACCGTCGTAACCCGATGACCCCCTGTCTATAACTGTAGTGATTTACGCGGCTTGTGGGGTAACATTTTTTTGCACGATTATATTAAGTTTTGTTAAAATAAACCCTAATGCATGCGCAGCATTACCTATGCCTGTCAATCGGCTATAATCCCCGCACACATACCATGAGCTACAACGCGGTCCACATATTTTTTTAAACGATTATCAGAAACGCGTTCTGAAATACGGACAAAAATATTTGCCTGCTTAAAGCGAAGCTTTTGGCATGTATAACGAATCTGTTGAACTGTATGTATTTTAATGCCAGTTTTAAAACTGCAATAAAGAAACCTTTTGAGAAGGAGTCTTAATAGCTCTAGAACGCAGGCCAGATTTAGTGCAACGTAAAAGCACGCCAACCAAGAATAAAATATCTTGAATCTCCACATACCTTAGCTTTTCCTGTCAATCGGCTGGAAAGGCTTTGATATCTTCCGTTTAGTATAAGCTAATATTTGATTGACACTTTATTATAAAGATAAAAGAGGTTTAATGTACACAATGAATGGGGAAGTCTCTTCGAGGAGTTGGAAGCAAAATCATCAAGCACATTAATTGGTCTTAAAACTTCCCCCTTAAATTTCTCGAAAATAAATGGGTTTCAGAAATGTGCCTTGCGCAAGGCAGAAACGACTAGCAAGCGAGCATTTTGTTAGTTCTGCACCCTTCGGAAGAAAGACCAAGCACTAACCCACTAAACTGTTCGGCCCGAAAACAATTATTTAATATTACCAAAATGTGTATCATAACATCCAGTATAATTTTAAAATATTCACATTTACAATGTTCTCTATGCTGAATTGTCTGTCAGTGGTATTGTTTTTAAATTGCATTCTTACTATGAATAGATCCAGTTGATCATTCGGTGGTACGACATATCTAATGCAGAAGTATCATTACCCGGACAATCGTCACATTATGACCAACTACATTTAGAGCTAATCGGTGAAACCAAGTATCCACTAGGTTATGTTGTGCAATGATTATGTTGCGACCCATATATATTAAACGCGACCCATATATATGGGCTACCGATCATGGGTTCAAAACTTGACTGGATTAAAAAACGGTCAACTACATTATGTCCCCATGTTTTTTTTATCGTACAAATAACTGGACGTTTAAAGCAAGGTTTCAGAACTTATTATTGCAGCGAATGATATTTTATTCTAACTAATCGAGGGCATTTCCGTTGCCCGTTAACTCTATCACCTATTCAATACCCAAAACAAAGCTTTGATCAGCAATATTCAATTTGTATTGGGCAAATCAATGCGGGTACAATTATTGCTGCGTGGTGGTGCGGTTCACCAGTAATGAATGTGGATAAAATCTTGCTTTGGTTTCAAAACATCATCCTCGACTTCCATCAATGGTGCAAGTTGAGCCAAATCCTCTACGGTTGGCATACCTTTATTCTTGGCGTCTGTAAAGAAGATTTATATAACAAGAAAACATTTCGTCAGGATCTATAATATTTATATATTGGCGAGAGTTGTAAAACCACAATATACTTGATGTAGATTCCATTGTACATAGGTTGGTATCGCCCAGAATGCACTTACCATAATATCTGTAATGCCTGTAGTAATACGCTGACACTTCTTGACCAGCGAAGCAGAAAACAAGAACAAGAACGATAAGTAGTTTGCGATCCATCTTTGAAGTAACTATGGGAGACTGTATTGCCAAGTAAAGTTCTTGTCAATATATACCTTAGCTTTTCCTGTCAGTCGGCTGGAAAGGCTTTGATATCTTCCGTTTAGTATAAGCTAATATTTGATTGACACTTTATTATAAAGATAAAAGAGGTTTAATGTACACAATGAATGGGAAGTCTCTTCGAGGAGTTGGAAGGAAAATCATCAAGAACATTGATTGGTTTTAGTAGAACATTTTTGGAAGTTTTCAGCAACTCATATTTCTAGAGAGGAAGTTTTGGAAATTTAATGAGCTAATGATTTTTCCTTCCAACTCCTTGAAGGCATTTCCTTTAGCTTGTGTCCTCTTTTACCCACAACAAACTTTTAGCTATACCAGCCTATGTTGAGCGGAAGATATCAAAACAGTTCCAAGTAGACCGCGTTCAAACTGGAAGTGTCAATCACTATTATTTTTAAACCACATTTTGACTCTACCCTATGTGTATATATATGCAAGCGGGTCGCTACTAACAATCAGTATATATTTGTTCCCTTTAAATTTATGTCCGGTCGCCATGTCATCTGCAACAACGGGTTATCCACTCAGGTTAGAGCGTTCGTAACCTCGAAACAACGTCGGGACCGTCGTAACCCGATGACCCCCTGTCTATAACTGTAGTGATTTCGCGGCTTGTGTAACATTTTTTGCATATTATATTAAGTTTTGTTAAAATAAGCCCTAATGCATGCGCAGCATTACCTATGCCTGTCAATCGGCTATAATTTCCGCACACATACCATAAGCGGCAACGCGGTCCACATATTTTTTCAAACGATTATCAGAAACGCGTTCTGAAATACGGACAAAAATATTTGCCTGCTTGAAGCGAAGCTTCTGGCATGTATAACGAATCAGTTGAACTGTAGGTATTTTAATGTCAGTTTTAAAGCTGCAATAAAGAAACCTTTCGAGAAGGATTCTTAATAGCTGGAGAACGCAGGCCAGATTTAGTGCAAGGTATAAAGCACGCCAACCAAGAATAAAATATCTTGAATCTCCACATAGCTTAGCTTTTCCTGTCAATCGGCTGGAAAGGCTTTGATATCTTTCGTTCAGGATAAGCCAATATTTGATTGACATTTTATTATAAAGATAGAAGAGGTTTAATGTACACAATGAATGGGAAATCTCTTCGAGGAGTTGGAAGAAAAATCAAACGACTAGCAAGCGAGCATTTTAAGCTCTGCACCCTTCGGAAGAAAGACCCAGCACTAACCCACTAAACTGTTCGGCACGAAAACAATTATTTAATATTACCAAAAAGTGTATCATAACATCCTGTATCATTTGAAAATATTCACATTTACAATATTCTCTATAATGATTTTTTTGTCGGTAGTAAGTATCGTTTTTAAATTGCATTCTTACTAAGAATCGATCCAGTTGATTCGGTGGTTCGACATATCTAATGCAGAAGTATCATTACCCGGGTAATCGTCACATTGGGACCAAATACATTTAGAGCTAATCGGTGAAACCAAGTATCCACTAGGTTAGGTTGTGCAATGATTAAGTTGTTACGCGACTAATACATATACCAAATTGTACATGAAAATCGTCTACGTTAGAAGGCATTTTTATATTTATCAGCGATTTTAATTTTCGGCTTGGCCGTGGAAGAACTTTCCTTTAAGTATATAGGATACAACAAAAAAACAGTGAGAAAATAGGCTGCGGTCAAAATATGGTTTAAAAATAATGGTGATTGACACTTCCAGTTTGGACGTGGTCTAATTGGAACTGTTTGATATCTTCCGCACCACATAGGCTGGTATAGCTAAAACTTTGTTGTGGGTAAAAGAGGACACAAACTACTGGAAGTACCTTCGAGGAGTTGGAAGGAAAAATCATACGCTCAATAATAAGCTCCAAAACTTCCTATGTAGAAATATGAGTTGCTGAAAACTTCCAAATATTTTCTACTAAAACCAATCAATGTATTTGATGATTTTCCTTCCAACTCCTCGAAGAGACTTCCCATTCATTGTGTACATTAAACCTCTTTTATCTTTATAATAAAATGTCAATCAAATATTGGCTTATCCTGAACGGAAGATATCAGTGCCCTTCCAGCCGACTGACAGGAAAAGCTAAGGTATATATTGACAAGAACTTTACTTGGCAATACAGTCTTCCATAGTTACTTCAAAGATGGATCGCAAACTACTCATCGTTCTTGTTCTTGTTTGCTGCTTCGCTGGTCAAGAAGTGTCAGCGTATTACTACAAGTATTACAGATATTATGGTAAGTGCATTCTGGGCGATTCCAACCTATGTACAATGGAATATACATCAAGTATTTTGTGGTTTACTCCTCTCGCCATTATATATAATATAGATCGCGACGAAATGTTTTCTTGTTATAAAAATCTTTCTTACAGACGCCAAGAATAAAGGTATGCCAACCGTAGAAGATTTGGCTCAACTTGCACCATTGGTGGAAGCCGAGGATGATGTTTCGACACCAAAGCAAGATCTTTTCCACCTTCATATGGGTCGCTGGTGAAACCGCACCACCAAGCAGCAACATTTGCACTCGCATTGATTTGCGCAATACAAATTGAATATTGCTGATCAAAACTTTTTTTGGATATTGAATAGGTGATAGAGTTAACGGGCTACGGAAATGCCTCCTATTAGTTAGAGAAAAATATCATTAGCTGCAATAATGAGTTCTGAAACTTTGCCTCAAACCTCCAGTTATTTGTACGAAAAAAGAAAAGATGGGGACATAGTGTACTTGTCCGTTTTTTAATCCAGTCAAGTTTTGAACCCATGATCGGTATCCAATATTTAAGGGTCGCGTTTACTATTTTGCCACACGATTTTATTTTTTTAATGTATTTTTTACTGAGTCAAGTTTTGATGTTAGGGACCCGCTTGCATATATGTTCACATGGCTTAGAGTCAAAACATGGCTTAAAAATAATGGTGATTGACACTTCCAGTTTGGACGCGGTCTAATTGGAACTGTTTTGATATCTTCCGTTCCACACATAGGCTGGTATAACTAAAGAGGACACAAGCTATACTGGAAATGCCTTCGAGGAGTTGGAAGGAAAAATCAGTCACTAGAGAGTGACAACCACGTGTTTAACCACTAATATTTGTAAAACTCAAGGGGGATTCCCCGGGGGCGTTAAACACCAAAACGGTAATTTTTTCTAAAAAATAGCTTTTTCGGGCATGGCGCTTGAACGGCTGCTCCAATGTGATTCACATTTGGTGGAATATAAGTGCATTACCTAATAATTTAACTAAAAAATTATTTAGGGAAATACCCTAAAAATAAGATTTTGTTCTCAAATAATGATTGTGACAGGCATGGCATGACGTGATAAATTTGTGGAAATTCCCCTGTGACGTTAAAATCCAAAACGGTAATTTTTCTAAAAAAATAGCTTTTCCGGCTATAGCGTTTGAACGGCTGCTTTAATTATGAGTCCCAATTGAAAAATTGGGACACATATTGTTTTTGTCCGTTTATTTTTTTTCTTTTTTTTTTTTCGTCAAAGGTTTGACAGGCATGGCATGGCGCCCCGACATCTACCAGATGGAATAATGGAATCGTTATGAAACTTAGCTATTTTATGGACAACATGGTCTAGATATGCAGAAACCAAAATTTTGGGTGATAAATCGAGGAAAATTCCCCTGGGAAGTTAAAAACCAATACGGTATTTTTTATGAAAAATTTAGCTTTTTTAGGCATAGCGCTTAAACGGCTGCTCCAATTTGGTGGAACGTAAGTGCATTAGACACTGATTTAACACTTGTAAGAAATAAAAAATTTACCTAGGAAAATACCCTAAAAAATATGATTTTGTTCTCAAATCATGATTGTGACAGGCATGGCATGTCGCCCCGACATCTACCAGAAGGAATAACGGAATCGTAATGAAACTTAGCCATGTGTTAGACAATATGGTCTAGATATGCAGAAACCAATATTTTGGGTGATAAATCAAGGGGAATTCCCCTGGGAGGTTAAAAACCAAATACGGGTATTTTTTATGAAAAATTTAGCTTTTTTAGGCATAGCGCTTAAACGGCTGCTCCAATTTGGTGGAACGTAAGTGCATTAGACACTGAGGAAAATACCCTAAAAAATATGATTTTGTTCTCAAATCATGATTGTGACAGGCATGGCATGTCGCCCCGACATCTACCAGAAGGAATAACGGAATCGTAATGAAACTTAGCCATGTGTTGGACAATATGGTCTAGATATGCAGAAACCAATATTTTGGGTGATAAATCAAGGGGAATTCCCCTGGGAGGTTAAAAACCAAATAGGTATTTTTTATGAAAAATTTAGATTTTTGTGGCATAGCGCTTAAACGGCTGCTCCAGTTTGAATAAGATTTGGTGAAATGTAAGTGCATTAGGCACTGATTTAACACTTGGAAAAAATAAAAAATTTACCTAGGGAAATACCCTAAAAACAAATTTTGTTCTCAAATCATGATTGTGACAGGCATGGCATGACGCCTCGACATCTACCAGAAGGAAGAATAAAATAGTAATAAAGCTTTGTCATTTGTTAGACAACATGGTCTAGATACGCAGAAGCAAAATGGTGAGTGATAAATGTAGGGGAATTCCCCAGAGACGTTAATAACCAAAACGGTATTTTTTTATAAAAAAATAGCTTTTCGGAACATAGCGTTTAACCGGCTGCTCTAATTTTGATCAGATTTGGTGAAATGCTAGATCGTTAGCTACCCTGTGTAACTTAAAAGAAAGAAAACATGTACTTAGGGTAACTCCCTTAAAAACGAAAAGATGTTCCTGACTCATGATTGTGACAGGCATGCCACATTGCACTGACATCTCCAACAACGATTCGTCAAATCGGATTAAAACTTTAAGAATTGTTAGATAACATGACCCACATATGTAAAAACAGAAACTTATGTACTAAGCCCATGGGAAAATTCCCGAAGCCATCAAAAACTAAATCGGGCTGTTTTAGGAATTTAGCTTCATTTTAATACAGCACTTGAAGAAAAAGCTTTAATTTAAAACATTTGTGATGAATCCTTCGTAAATCTAACACGATTGTTCTTTTTTTACCTACACCTGGAGAAGAAGTTTGGTTTGATAACTTTGGGACCCATGCGTTTATGCTTGCAGAAACAAAAACTACATACTCAGTGTATAAGATACAAAATGTGGTTAGGGACCCTGTAGCAGTAGCATGAATATACGGCATACAACATGTGTTTTACAAATAGTGGTGGTTAAACACGTGGTTGACACTCTCTAGTTATAATACACTATTGCCACGTATGTAAAACCGTTGGTTACTACTTAACACCGGCATAAAATGATCACGAATTTCCAATGCGTCCACTATCCATTTTAAAGGTTTTTCCAAAAATATTACTTTATTTTATCGATATGTTTTATAAATCAACGTTAATAAATTTGTTTAGCAGAAAACATATCAAGTTATCTAAAGAGGGATATCAAGTTTGGATAGTTACTCGAAATACCATTAGTTTCTGCTTGCACATACAAACGTTATACACTTTGTATCAGATATATCTAGAGGGATTAGTTATCAGGTAACCCATTGTTTGATTGAGAAAATATAGATATCAAGTTTGATTTGGCAACTTGAGAAACCATTAGTTTGTACATGCAAAAACAAACGTTTTACACTTTGTATGAGATATACCATGCGTAACGAGGTAGTCGAGGAAATGATTCTTTTTGCATGCAGAAACATACAACGTAGAGTTAAATGGGTTTTAAAAAGGTAGTGTTGGCTAACATATGGTTGACACTCTCTAATAAACTAGCCTCGCCTTAATATCCCTAATCCCACAAGTAATGTTTCATCGTGTATCACTCGAGTTTGCATTAATCGATTCTGATAAATATGGGTATGGATATGTGTGGGTAATATGTCATAACCTTATCCTTGAGTCCCACAAGTTGCTATATCTGAAGTTAATTTATTTTTAAATAGTAAAATAAAAGAATTTAAAAATTTAAATCTTTTTAAAATTTTCCTTTACAAAGGCCAGACCTAATGGGGAAGTTGCTCAACTAAATTAGAATTTAAATTACTGAACTTCCTGAAAGTCGACGCGTTCTATTCATGGATTATAAAGAACGGGTTTCTATAACATTGTTATATAAAACGAAGTGGGGGCAAATCTTAACAATTTTAATTGTTTGCTCTTCTTTTTTAAAGGCAAGTGTTCTGTAGCTTGCCGATAATAAAGGTCGCCCTATCTCCCAGACTCTACTTGAAAGGAATTGGATATATTCGTGAAAATAAATTGCGTATAACTATTTAATAGACCTCTATGCTCGGCCGGAAATGACATGTGGCCCTCTTTATTTCATGGTATTTCAATAGGTGGTTTGCTGAGTAACAATGGTAGTGATTCCCCAATGTGTGTAATAGTGGCTAGCTGTTTTGTTGTTGGAGAAGATTCCCAATGTACGGAGGGGTAATAGCTCAAAATGTTTATCTAGAAATTTGGAGGGTTTGGGGTTTTGGGTACAGATCCAAGCTCCAATTTTAAATTGTTTAAAAATAAAAGACTATCTATGACAGGATTTTGAGTGACAGACATTTTAGTGAGATCAGTTTGCATTGGAGAGACGGGGAGAATTGGTTAAAACGCCTTCTACAGAACGGTGCGACTAAACGACCCGGTCGATTATTTGGTTTTAGTCGCGGTTGTAAGAAGACAAAAGTAATGATAGAAACAAAAAATAACTACATTATTTAACTTTAAGTGCCGCGTTGCAGGTTTATGTACATGGCGTGTTTTAAGTACTTTTATTCACAATAACAGGCAACTCTACGCAGCGGTTATAAATATGCAATAACATATTTAACACTTTCAGTGCGGTAATTTCCGGGTTTTGATAATTGGATGTAATTTGATAATTGGATATAACTATTTATTGTACTGCCAAGTATGTAACGGTTATCTATGTTTATCAATATATTTAATATTGCCGCAACTGAATACTCAGAAAAGAAATTGGTAAAAAAGGTTGGTAAACAGGCTTATAAGGGAATAAAATTAAAGAGATCTATTCTGAGAAATTTTGGGAATACAATGAACAATATTTACACGGAGGTGTGCGTTAAACAAACGAACCGTTTCTCGCGATGAATCTCCTATTTGAACAAATACGTTATGGTGGTTGACTCTCTATAGTTCGTAGGCTACATGGAGAATATAATTCAACAATAGAAAAATACGGGGACAATAGAAATAAAGTTGTATAACCGCGTGTATGACAATGAAACTATATCAACATTTAAATCATTCAAATACATTTGAACGTTAACGCCAATAGTCATTTATTGACAACTGAATTATAGAAATAAAACAGTTAACAGTCTGCTTAAACCCTTACATATATCCCCGTATTCAATTCGGTTTATCGGCGTATCCTGGTGTTTAGAAGTAACCATGGCATCACTTATTGTTGGCAGTAACTCATGTGGTTAAACAATAAAAGCTTGTGTTACTGGATAGTCCTTAGTGAATTTATAAAAGAAAATATTTAGAAAAATAAATACTGCGG
>CH002502.1:85298-101571 GCA_000149265.1 Ciona savignyi
TATACGGATTTAGAAGTGAACTAGTTTCTTAACTAATATCGAGTTAGAAATGTCGTATCCAACTAAACAGGAAAACCTACCAACCCCCCACCCCCGGGTACTCAACGTCACCTCAATATGGACAACAGGTTAGGTTTAATCGTTTATTACTGTTTAGTACTCCAAACTTATTATCATCTCCCAGGCTTTCGTCTCTACCGAAGCGGGAACTCCTTACGTCACACAGCAAGTTGTTACGACACACCAGCGCGGTTCATCGATGAATGGATTAAGGAAAGCAATTCCAGAATTACCAATGCCATTTGCGATCACTTGTTGCATCATAAACTGCATTCTAGTTGGCTTCGGTAAGAAATGCAACACCTAGTTGGCTGGATATGGTATAAGAAACCCCATTTGCGCAAACATTTTAGTCGAAATGAGTTTTACACAGAATAGTGATCAACACATGTTCGACACTCTGTAGGTTATTGTTTACCTTGTTTGCAGGAACTATAATAGCTGGTTTCGGTGTGCTGTGCTGTGGTAATGTGGGTGAATCAGGCGGCAGTCGGTTCGCTACGTTCTGTGTCAACTTCTGGGTGGGAATCGCACAGATTCTAACTTTGCTTTTCTTCCCTGTCGGTTGGATTTGGAGCATTATGTGGGGAGTTGCGTTTATTGCTATTGCAGGTGAGGCCTAGCTATATCGGGTGGACCAGCGGTTAATGTGGTTCCATTATATTAAATTTTGGACTTGTGATGTTAAATATATGATCGCAGACGAAGCGAAGAAACGCAAACATGGAGGCGACACGACGATCACAACAACAACATACCAGACACCAGCAGGCTTTCCTCAGGCATCACCTACTAACTACCCCCAGCCGTCCGTTCCAAATTTCACTCAGACAACCCACGCAAGTTACCAGTCGCCATCTACCAGCTACCAGGGAGCCCAACTTAACCAGCAACAACAAATGATGACGCAATCAACCCAACAATATACCACAACATCGTAACTTTCTCGACGATCCTTAAATGTTTCGAACATATGATTGAACTAGCGTAGAATAATATTAGTAGTTTGTGTGGCAGTAGATATTTAAACATATTGTGTACATATGTTTATGTGCATTTCTAAATCAAATGCTTACATGAACTGTTAAAAATAGGTTAAGCAACTCTCTAACATCCGAAGTGTAAATAACTTATCACAAATGGGGAAATCCCTGTAACGTTACAACCTGTGAGGTTTAGAATAAGATTTCATGAACATGTCGTAATTGAGCACTGTGTTAGTCCTGCTTTTAACACACACACACACACACACTTCTTCCAGGGGATTCCCCAATATACGGAATACACTCTGGTACACATTACAGAGTTGTATAACGAATTTGTGTATGTTGATGCGGAACCATTCATTTTTGTGCACCTAGAAAGCAATATGCTGTTATTTGGATAACTGTGTCTGTTTTTAAGAAGTAGAGTAAATATTTTATAGCGGTTCGCAATGAAAAAATGCAATACATAATTTCTAAACACGAACAACAGATGTTGTTTACACGTGAAATTAGAATGCATATTTCCTATGTTCTCTGCGTCGTAAATGGAAATTGCCGCTCAGTAGATTTTATCGGTTTGCTTTGTTGTTATTGTAGAAAACAGTATAGAAACCCAAAACTAAGAGGTAACACCACAACAACGACAACAGACACCAGCAGACTTTCCACAGGCATTAACACATGAACTTCACGAGACATCACCAAGATAAGAATCCATCTATGTAGAGCCATTATCATCTACAAACCGCATCTAGATGTTACCACCAAACTAGCCTAAACGGCGCAAACAAACCACTAAAGCATTCAGCCAGCTAGCAATACGAACCAGGCATCTCTTGTTATGAAGTGCCAATAGAAGTACCCCTCTTCGTTAACACGCTTTGTGTAAATACTTTATTACTAACCAGCTTTAAGTATATAAATACAGTACTTATAACAAATAAAAGCAGTTCAATGCGTTGTATCATTATCGACATTTAAATCGGGACAAATACCGTCATTGATGATCCGTCAATGACGGACGAAACATGGAAAGATGGTCCCGGACACTTCCCAACTGCGGTTGGACCGCGCACCCAGATTAGGTATGTACCATGGATGTCCTCCTACATAATTAAGGGAAGTCCGGTCGGTTAGCTTATCTACAAGAGTAAAGGGAGATCTGATAAACAACCTAATGTTTGTTTTATGTACATGACGTTTTTTTGTTTTTTTTACCGAGTCAACTTTCGAACCCGAATGTTGGGCTAGTCACAAATACATTTTTTTAGAAATCGGTATATGTATCGGTCGCGCTAACCATTCGGCCACACGACTGCACTTACGTGTTTTGAGTACTTTTATTCGCAACACCAAAAACAAGCAAAAAAACTAAAGAGTCAACCACGTGTTTATTCACCACTATTTGTAAAACACATTTTGTATGCAAGCAGAAACGCATGGATCCCTTAGGTAACAATCCGATCCTGTTATTAATGTTCATTACACAATATATGTTGTTGTTAAATATGTTCACGCCAGGTCCATGTTATTCAACATTCCAGAGAGTTTTAATCTGCCATAGTTTTGTTTCTGCAAGCATAAACGAATAGTGTTGTTTCTGCAAGCATAAACGAATAGTGTTGTTTCTGCAAGCATAAACGAATAGTGTAGTTAAAAAAATATTAATCGCGTTAGATGAACGAACATTTTATCAAAAATGTTTAAAATTACAGCCTCTTGTCAAGCGCTGTAGTAACATTCAAGAAAGAGCTCAATTTAGTTTTCATGGCTTAGCGGAATTCCCCTTGGTTTAGTTCATAAATTTTTGTTTTTACATTTATGTTATCTAACAATTCTTAAACAGTTTTAATCTGATTTGAAGCCTTCTTGTTGGAGATGTTGGGGCAATATGGCATGCCCGTCCCAATCATTATTTAAGAATAAATCATAATTTTTAAGGTAATTCCCTAGGTATTTTATTTCTTTTTTTAATGGTACAGCGATGGACAAGGCACTAACATTTCACCCAATTTGTCACAATCATGATTCAGGAACATAACTTTGTTTAAAGGGATCTGCCCTAAGTATTTTTTTCCTTAAATATGAATGGCTAACGATCGAGCATTCCCCCTAATCTGATTCGAGCATTCCCCCAAATCTGATTAAAAACAGCCGTTGAAATGTTATGCCCAAAACAACTAATTTTTCAGAAAAAAATACCGTTTTTGATTTTAACGTCGCAGAGGAATTCTCCTGGATTTATCACCCAAAATTTTGGTTTCTGCATATTAAGACCATGTTGTCTAACAAATGGCGAAGTCTCATTGCAATTCCATTACTACTTCTAGTAGATGTCGGGGCGACATGGCATGCCTGTCACAATCATGATTTGAGAACAAAATCTTATTTTTATGGTATTTTTTAGTTCTTTTAAGTGTTATATCTAGCTTATACACTTACATTTTACCAAATCTAATTGAAATTGGAGTAACCGAGCGCTATGCCCAAAAAAGCTAAATTGAAAAAAAATACAGTTTGGGTTTTTTAACTTCCAGAAGAATTACCATAGGTATATTTCCCAAAATTGTGGTTTCCGCATATCTAGACCATGTTGTCTAACAAACGACAAAGTTTAATTGCAATCTATTACCCCTTCTGGTAAATGTCGATGCCACAAGCCATGCCTGTCAAGCGTTTGACGAAAAAAAGAAAAAAAAAACTGACTAAAAATAAGTATTTTTTAAATTAATTTATCGATTTTAATTTGGATTTTTAATTACCTTAACGATTCCTTCTGACCTTGCACATAATATGACCTACAATAATGGTTAATAAACAGCAGCGGTAAAATTTGAACAACGCATGCCGTGTATGAGTCGGTAGACCAGTTCTGCAACTAAATAAACAGTAAATATAGAAATAGGATCGAGAGCAAAGATTGAACTAACCATACGTTGGACGACGTAGAATAGGTTATGTTTATTTTCGTAAATGAAAAAAAATGTAGTAATGTTACCTTACGGACAATGGTCAGATTACCTTGCCTCAACGTTATTGCAGTGTGTATATGAATAGGGCGTTTCTTTAAATTGGTAGGACCAATTCGTATTTATAAACCTTCAGGTAAAATGCAACGCATTAACAGCAAACTGCTTGGTCGGTTTCTGATTACTCGGCTTGATCGTAGTTTCAGTGAACAAAGATGCATTTAAGGAAGAAACGAAAAACTAAAGGGAAATACCTCTTTTTATTAATTGCTTTTTTCCGGGCTTAGTTTCGAACTCATGATGAGTTCGTTGCTAAGACCGTTTTTCTTAAGTAAGTCGGTACATGTATCGGTCGTGTTAACCATTCGGCCACACTTGTTAACCATTCGGATCGTACAAGGGAAAGACCTCCTGATGAGTATCAATGCGGAGTTCAAAATGGCAACCCTTTGTGGGAATCTTCAATAAAGTTAAGAAAGAGTACTTCGACAAGGGGGTTTTCTGTGTTTGCCGCCTTGTGATGAAAGACATAGCTCATGGCTAGAAAGCTGTAAGAGTTGGCCCTTCATACAAAGACGATTCTCTTGTCATTATAAGTCTTCGACGCTGCACAGTTTTCATGGTTGGTTGTGATTTTCAGGTTTTTAAGATTTAAAAACAGTTTTCGATAAAGTTAACGAAACCTAAGAGCTGGAAATTCACAGTATGGGTGATCACGTGGTTTTGATTCTGCTTACTCAATGTAATTGGAGATTCTTCGAACACAGATGTGATCGCAGTAGGGGCAAAACACAACGCTCATATGGTTGGGAACAGTTCTATGTAGTTAACAGTGCATTGTGATAAAAACTTAAACAATAGAAACATTTATTAGTTGCATGCCCTGTGTCAAGGATAAAACTAATTTAGCGCCGTGATACTGTAAACGTTTAAGCTGTGTTAAGTTTACCACGTAGTGTATTTTAAAATACTTTTCTTTGTACAGTATATGATTCGGTAGCGCTAAACAATTGACCACGAAAGAATTATATGAATGGGCAGTTCTAAACATTAGAGCACAGGACCTTTCCATGAAATCAAAACATGAATTTGACAAATAGGAAGTAAAGAATTTTCATGATGTTATTATCAACCTTTATGACTTAATATAAAAAGAACAGTTATATAATTAAATAAACTAAAAACAAAAAAAATACTTTGTTTAAAAGATTGGGATAGAAAAACCAATCTTAAGCCTTACGCCTGGACGAAGTTTCTGCTTACTTAACTTTATCGGAGTTTCTGTGAATAAAGATGCGTTTTAGGAACAAACAGGAAACTAAAGGAAGAAGGAACTCATTATAAATATCGGTTCTTAGATGAGCAAAGCCAACTTTTGTTGGAATCTTCAACAAAGGTAAGAGTACTTCACGTTGTGTTGTATATTGTGGTTGGTGTCATTAACGTATATTCAACAGATGAATAAGATACTTCTTGTACTTCTCCTCGTTCTGTTGGTGGTTGACGGCATTTTAGGTGGAGCTGGTGCCTTCCGTCGTAGGCGGCGTCGACGTCGGCGCCGTACAGGCCCTCCACCACCACCTCGTCCCACTGTTCCGTATGTCCGAAGACGACGAAGGTGGACAGGTTGGAACGAAGCAGAAGCAGGTAATTTGTTTTTAACACACCACCGCCTTGTGATCCATGTATAAACACCAATAATGATAATTGTTCTTGATGAAACACCAGCAACTCATTGACACATTCTCTTATATTAACATGCATTTTACATGTTGAAGAAGATGATTCAAATGCCTTGAGAACTGATGAGCTGGATGATGGTAAATTACAATAACAACCCCAATACAGGTAACTGCGATAATTATGATTTTATAACAGATTGTAGTATAGGACGTTCTACTTTCTGGTAAATCTATTTGTTGTACTATTGAACTAAATAAACTTAAAATAAAAAAAAACAAATAAAGAAACCAAGTCAATGTGACATGTGACTGATAACTGAATTGCAAATTCTATTTATGAATAACGAAACCAAGATATAGAACATAATGTTTATTCCCAACAATAATAAATGGGCTGTACATTTTTGCATTAGAATGAGCAACGAAAAATTAAAATATTTTAATAAAATGAGTTTCTTTATAACGAAACTAATTCAGTTTTTGTTTTACCCAGGTGTAATGATGTATTCTTCATCGTTCCCATGATACATTTTACTACAATTGATCTCAATAAATTTAACTTGCAACAAAATGTGTGGTTCTTTGTTCAGGTGTGCAGAAAATTGTTATATATTGTATTGAAAATAAAGTTCACGTAATTATCGTTTTTTTTGCGTACATCAAAAAAAGCGAAAAGCTGCGCTAAACGAAAGGCGGCGGTAAACTGAGACTGAAACCCTACTTGCAACGTGGTACCTGTAAATGAACCGATTCTATACAAAAACGGTCTTGGTGACGAGCCATTAAAGCTATAAAACCCTCTCAGGTAAAAATCCTATTAAACGTGCATGCAACGTCGTGAGAATACCCCCATAGCCTGTAGATTTACGTTTTCGAAAAAATGTGGTTCTGTAATCTAAAAAAATGGAAATCTGCTAGTGGTTATAAGATAATGCTAGCTGGCCAAACGACACATGGTAGTTAGATTAAAAGTAGGGAGTAAAGTGATTTTAGAATAGAATTAGAGAATTACTCAAAAATGTAAAATAACGACAAATCTTTGCCGCTTGTATGAAACAGCAGGACTTATAATAGCCAATACCCACGTATATCTATTTTCCAGGAACGCCACAGAGCTTAAATCACATTAGTGACCAGCCTGCTTTAACCACCTATATGAAATGTTTAAGCGACACCACGTTAAATTTAGTAACGTTTTTTTAAATGTTTTTTTTGAAAATATTCGAATTTGAAAAAAAATAACACAAAATAACACTTATAATAAATATATGAATAAACTAGAGAGTGTCAACCACATGTTTTTGAGCAAGTTCCCTAACCACAATTTGTATTTTACAGAGAGTATGTAGTTTGTTTCTGCAAGCATAAACGCATGGGTCCCATAGTTATTAAACCAAACTTCTTTTCCATATGTATAGTAAAAATGACTATAAATGGATAATTTAAGCGTCTTATAAAGCGCTGAAATAAAGCTAAATTTTAAAACAGCCTGATTTATTTTTTTAGGCTTCGAGTTTTTTATGGCTATCTTCGTTTTTTAGGGAGTTACCCAAGGTAAATCTTTTCTTTTATTTAATTGGCACAGAAACGGCTACCGGTCCAACATTTCACCAAATCTGATCAAAATTAGAGCAGCTGTTCAAGCGCTATGCCCCAAAATCTAATATTTTAGAAAAAACGTTTTGTTTTTTTAACGTCTCAGGGGAATTCCCCTGGATTTATCACCCAAAATTTTGTTTTTTTTGTATATCTAGACCATGTTGTCTAACAAATGACAAAGTTTTGTTACGATTCCATTATTACTTCTGGTAGATGTCGGGGCGACCATGCCTGTCAAGCTTTTGACAAAAAAAGGAGAAAAAAAAAAACGAAAAATACAAACCAACACAATATGTGTCCTATTTTTCCCAATGAGACCCATAATTAGGGCGTTAAGGTGGGTGTTTGGATTTATTATCTTTGACAGTCGTTAGAACACCTATTTAGTTAAATATAATAATGTGGGTCCAGCCAGACGTATCCGTCAATCAGCTCTAGCGTTATACCGTATTTTAAAGCGAATTTTCTTTCCTACCCCTTTTCCCTCCATTATTGTTGCCCAATTAGTCGGCTTCCCCTTTTAGTCATTACACGAACGGGGGGACACACTTAATGATAATTCGACTTTAGCCACGATTATTTGGCGCACACGTGTAAACAGTGGATGACGGACTTTTGGTAAAAGCGATGAATAGCAGTTTATTATAAAATGGCAACACTAAAAGAAGAGAAAGCGGGAAGGAGCTGAGATTTCCCCCAAAACCTTTATACTGCACCGTGATTGTCCTCCTGCATTATTAAGGGAAGTCCGGTCGGTTAGCTAACTTGGACATGGTACTTAGCAGAATCGCCTAAAATATATTTCTTAACCAATAGGTTACGAATATTGATTTCCGTCTTTGGTGTGCACAAGTTTCCACCTTGTGAAAGCCTTGGAATATGCGATCGCACGACTTGAAAGTAACAAAGTAATTTGCCCAATATCATCGCGTAACGACAATCTTACAAAATTGCTATTGTTCGTTATAGCAATATGAGTGGATTGATGACAAATTACCCAGTATAAGGTAACATTCGGTAAACGATGAACTTAAATACACGAACCCTGATTTCGCTTTGTAATTCATTTATTTCCACGCGTTGTTACTTGACGACCAAACGAAATGTGATTTAACCGTCAGTTCTAATTGTTTTGGAGACGATAAACGCATTCGTACACCATTACGCCAAAAACACCTTTGTTTTTCGATGGGAACTTCACCAAAGCTATTGTTCATGGAGGTATAGAAGTATTGTGTTACGAATCCATCGGTCGGATGTCTACTGGGAGGCAAAACACTTTACTTGACGTTTTTTTAAAAGTAGGGTATCAACCAATATCTCAGAGATCAATAGTTAAAAATGTCTTATCCAACTAAACCAGAAAATTTCCCACCCCTACCTCCGGGTTATTCAACATCTGCTCAATATGGAGAACAGGTCAGTTCGTTATTTGTGTCTTTTCATTAATATTGTAAACAATTGCTAGGGAAAAACTGTAAAAATTTATTGTTAAAAGAAACGGACATATCTGGATTTAGGGGGATTTTTTTAAAATTTTATCAGTTTCATTTTTTAAAATCTTATTTTTTTAAATTGTATGTATATAAAGTTTGGCCAGGAAGGGATTGTATGATTAAGTTGACAGAAATGTTAGGTATTATAAAGAAAAGTAACAGAGACCGGAAAAGTCAAAAATACAACTATTTTGGGGCATTATCTGTTCGGATTAGCAGTGTTTTCGGGAATACATTGGTCAATTTACACCAAATATTCCATACTTGTGGTTAAGTATATTAAAAAAAATTAAATATAGAATTAAAATAAATCTGTTTACTCCAAAAAATCCTTCAAATATATAATCGAGTTGAAACCATAATGTACTATTTCTACCTGTATAATTGTATATAACAGATGAACAGTTGAAAAACTTAAAAGGCCTATAAGAACACAATATGTTTAAGCGAGTTAAAACCTTAAATGATGCTAATATTTCTAAATTTTACACTTCTAAAAAGTTTTGACCCCCTTACTGTATTGTTTGGGTTTGTGTTTTTACACATGTATGAATCGGAAAATCGATGTGTAAAACATAATTTCCAACCGTCCCTCCCACGCCTGCGTAGTTTGATGTTTAAATAGTTAGTGTTGATCTACTGTCACGCTTAAACCAATGAAAGTAACTAATTACTCGAACCAGATATGTTGCAACCGAAATTTAGTCGAATAACCTTTTCCAAGACAATGTAAAGGGGATTTCCAAGACAATTTAATATGACTGAACACATATTGTGTCTAACTCGAGGTTATTCAAGAAAGAGTTGTGCAATTATTTGGAAATTTTAAAAATCTTAGCTGACACGGTCTAGATGTACATGATTCTGACCACAATACATGCTTTTTAAAGACTTTTTTAAAACCCCTAAACCTAATTGTTCGTCACCAAGATCGTTTTTGTAGCAAATTGGTATATGTATCGGTCGCGTTAATCATTTGTCCAAATACTATATGGTATATGGCTGTTTAGGTCTCCATGTTAATTATCGATTTCGTACAGCCTTACATATCAACTGCTCCGGGCACAACTTACGTCACACACCAAGTTGTGACGACACACCATAGCAGCTTATCGATGGCGGGAATGAGGAAAGCGATTCCGGAATTACCGATGGCATTTGCGATTACTTGTTGCATTATAAACTGCATTCTAGTTGGCTTTGGTAAGATTTGCGTGTGAAAAGTTAGCTAGATATTAAACTTTGTTTGCAGGAACTATAATAGCTGGTTTCGGTGTGCTGTGCTGTGGTAATGTGGGTGAATCAGGCGGCAGTCGGTTCGCTACGTTCTGTATCAACTTCTGGGTGGGAATCGCACAGATTATAACTTTGTTTGCTTTCCCTGTCGGTTGGATTTGGAGCATTATGTGGGGAGTTGCGTTCATTGCTATTGCAGGTGAGACCTAGCTATATTTTGTGGATTGAAGTATAGGATAAACTAAAGGGTTCTTATCCTACTTAGATTCGTCAGAATACCCGCGAATATAGTTCCGGATAAAGCGGCCATTGTTTATCCATACCCACGGACCACGTTTGGTTGGGTTTCGGCTTGCACGAAAATAACTTATGTATATTATACACTCGATATTGTACAATACTGGGTTTCGTAATCTGATGTGATTACAGAAACCTTCCTCTTTAAAAACCGTTTGAATGTTGAATGGTGGTTAACACGTTGTTGACCACGGTTGACACTCTTGTTGGTATGTTGGGGTGGTACTAGTTTAAATAATGAGTCTACTATAATAAATGTTGGGCTTGTGATGTTAAATATATGATCGCAGACGAAGCGAAGAAACGCGAACAAGGGGGCGACACCACGGTGACAACGACATATCGGACACCCGCAGGCTTTCCCCAAGCATCACCAGCAGGCTTCCCTTAGATGGATCCCACAGCATATGAAGTTCCATCATAATTATTACGACTATGAAACACTGTGCCCTCGATTTACACGGTTATTCATCGTTTTATCCGAAAAAAAAGTATACTTTTTCTATTTGTATATTGCTATATTTGAAAAACAAGATGTTAAATGCTGTAAAATAATATGGCTCTTTTGCGCTAATCAATTAATCGTTTGACACATCCTCTTTAAACATACTTAAACATGACCTTATTAATACATATCGTGTGTGAATGCATATATAAGTTTTGTGTGAGTTTTGGTATATACCTGGATTTTGATAATTATATATTAGCCGTTGTTTTTAACTAAAAGAGTGAATTATATCTTTTTCCCCCTAACCACAATTTGTTTTTTTATATGCCGAGAATGTAGTTTGTTTCTGCAAGCAAGAAAGTGTGGGTCCCGAAGGTAACAATCCGATCTTGCTATTAATGTTTATTACACAATTGATGTTATTGTCAGATATGTGCACATCAGGTCTATGTTATTATTATTTCAGAAAGTTTTACCCGGACTGCCATAATTTTGTTTCTGCAAGCATAAACGCACAGGTCTCATAATTATCAAACCAAACTTTTTTTTATGTGCAGTTAAAATGAATATTTCTGTTAGATTAATGAAAAATTTACCACAAATGTTTTAAATTAAAGCATCTTGACAAGCGCTTTAGTAAAAAGAAGCTAATTTCCTAAAACAGCTCGATTTAGTTTTTTATGGGTTCGGGGAATCACCTGGGTTTAGTACATAAATTTCTGTTTTTATATTACTAGGGAATGTTATGTAACAATTCTCTTAAAGTTTAAGGTTTAATCCGATTCTATTACTTCTCTTTATAGATGTAGCGGCGATATGGCATGCCTGTCACAATCATGATTTAGAAACAAATTACAATTTTTAGGGTATTACCTTAGGTATACTATTTCTTTCTTCTAATTGGCATAGCAGTGTGTAAAGTAATAACTTTCACCAATCTGAAAATTTAAACGTCCGCTTGGTCTTACTAGATTTGTCAGCGGATAAATTTAAATGGAAATTTGTCTAGTCAGAAGTCACTATGCCACTACTGGGAGCGAATTTCTTACCAAGATATACTCAAACTCGCTGTCATAACACCGTTTGGTTTATTGGAGTTCTTACAAAAGCCATATGAGTTAGAAAACTGCACAAACATTCCAACGTCTCAGGGATACAGCATGTCAATCATTGCCTCTCGTTTACAATTTTCTCGATGATAATCTTGTGGCCATCGCATTATCTTTTGAACAGCATAAACATTTAAAACAGATCTTTAAACAGCTTAAGGAGGCGTACAACTAATTATTCTTCCTATCTCTTTAATGCAAACTGACCGCACAAAGAAGGCTGTCACTCAAAATCCTGACTTAGGAAGTCACAATCAAAAATTAAAGCTTGGATCTGCAGCCTAAACTCCAAATCTTAACTTTTGAACCCATACCCCTTCTTACATTGGCAAGTTTTTTTCCAAGAAAACAGCTAGCAGATGCACAATCAACACCTTTATTTCACCAAGCACTGCTTTACTATTACAAAACTTTACAGCTAAACAAGAACACCGACGCGTAGCCTAGCACATACTGCTTTTAATCAAACAAACATTGGGGAATCACCATCATTGTTTCTTAGCAAAACTCTCGTTTATAAACAATGACAAAGGGAAGGTAGCACTCGTCACATCTTAATTGGTTATGCGCCATCTTAATGATTACTGACTTGTGATCAATTTAAAGTTTGGAGTTGGACAAATCAATTTCCTCGGACACCGCGTAAACAGAGATGGTGCTCAACCACTTCCGGACAAGGTAGAAGCAATTCAGCAGTTTCCCCGTCCCACTGTTATCAAGTCACTTCAGGCATTTGCTAGTATGATAAACTACTTGTAACATCTGTAAATCGTTTTGACTCAAAATTAATGTTTTTTGAAACGTCTATGTTCAGTATTGTGACGTCATTTTAGTAATAATTATTATGCTTTATATTCCTGCAACCTCGTGGTTTTCTTTCCCTTTTTGTACTGATTCCTCTACCGACACATACTGAAACAATTTTACTGAATTTGAATAGACCTATATATACGGAAAAACAGTTGGTAAGCAAATTGATTATTAATATTTGTCGTTTATTTATGTGTATTTATGTTAAATTGTATAATAGAAAACCGCTGATCGCTGATCGCTGATCGCTGATCGCTGATCGCTGAACGCTGAACACTCATCAGTAAATAAACTACCATCCACCAAGTGAGATCAAGTGTGCGGGCCAGCGCGTTAACACTGTTTTTCATGTAAAGGACTCGGGTGTTAAATTAAGTATAGGTCGCACCAAATAGAGGCCTTACATAAGTTTTCAACTGATCCATATTAAATTTACTGATTCTTACTGATTAATGATTTATTGTTATACCTACCGATTACTGACCAACTGATTAATTTACTGTTACTTACTGAATTTTGAATTTACTGTTATTGATTTCTACCGAACTTATTATTGTACCGATTTGTACTTGCCTTGCTGGTACTGTCTGTTACGTCACAGTAACCTTTATTATCGTTGTATCTTTCCTGTTGCTGACATGGAATCTGTCGAAAGAAAGGACTTTGACCGGATAGAAATTATCCTGCGGCAAAAATATATGCTCGCTGAAGTGATGATGACGGACTCGAGCATGGGTCCAAAACTGAATGAGCTGATTACTGAGATTGAGCGCCTCTACGCCGAGTTGATGATCCTCGCGCCAAAGGCTTACTCGCAAGAAGATTTAAACGACCAAGGCCACCCCCTTCTGCAATGTGTGGTACAAAGCCAACTAGAATTTAAAGGGAGGGCTACTGAATGGCTTCTAAGTGCCGAAAAGGCTCCCAGGCATAACAACGTTCGTCCAATATGACGAGGAGTTCTAGGTCAAGTACAAAACGACGGGAAGCGTATGTCCAAGCTCAGAAGGCTCGTCTTGAAGCACAGCAAGTCGCTGAAAGTGCTCGTGAGCGTGCAGAACTAGAGGCTAGAGAAGCTGAGCGCAAAGCAGAGTTGGCCGAGCTTGAATTACGTGCTTGGGATGAGCAGCTCCCAACTCCACACATCGAAAATGTTGCCGTCAACCCCACCACGAAACACATACCGATTGCTGCAGAGGTGGGTGCGATGCCACGACATGAGGCACATAAAGAACCGATGATTCGGCCGCTGCCGAATGGTGACGACGCTTATCAAACACCGCCACGTAAACGTACAGAACCTGCCGTGCTGAACTATCGACAAATGAATGCTGACGTTACTCTACCGCCACGACCAGAAATAATGAAATTTAACGGAGACCCTCTAGATTACCATGAATTTGTACGGAATTTTGAAACCCATATAGAGCAACATGTAATGTCAGATACGACCCGTTTGATCTACTTGCTACAGCAGTGTGAACCTGAGGTACGGCGTCAATTGTCGCACTACACTAAGGATGCTCTAAGTGGTTACCGATTGGCCCGTGAACAGTTGTTTCAACTGTATGGGAGACCACACATTACCTACAAGGCTTGCAGTAAACTGCTGGCGAAGACGCCGGTCGTTGGAGAAAGGGATCCAGCCGGATTATTGAAACTAGACATATTGTTACAGAGATGTAAGAGTGCCCTTGCTGACGTCGGAGAATACGCGGGAATTAACTCACTGCACTGCCTATTACCGATTATAAACAAATTGCCTGAGAGCCTACAGACAAAGTGGATCGAGTGGTCTGTCTGCGTTGCTGAGGAGAAATGCCGGGACGCTGGCTTCCTAGACCTCGTTGCGTTTGTCGCAAGACAATCGAAGATTTATAATTCTCTGTATGGAGAAAGCTTGTACAGTCGTGAGCCAGGACGATACCGGAAAGCAGCCGCCTTCAATACCCTACACGAGATTACAGAACAATTACCGACTATGTGCGATTTATGCGACAAGAAGCATGCGCTACCGCAGTGCTTTAAATTCAAGAAAATGAACGGACGCGAACGACGCGAGTTGGCATCTGTCAAGGGATTGTGTTTTCGGTGCCTGCAAAGAGGTCACCGTGTGGCAGAATGTCCTTCAGCAGAATGCTGTGGGGAATGTAAAAGTACGTATCACCACTCGCTTTTGCACTACAGATTTACTAAAGTTCCCAAACCCGACAAAACTGATGATCAAGCGAAAGCAGCGACGTCATGCTCTTCCATACTTTTTGAAAGTCCCCAGTCTTATCATACAGAAGAGTACAAAGCGAAGGGCGTATACATGTGCGTGGTACCAGTGAACGTCCGATACAAGAACCGCGAGGTGCTGACTTACGCCTTTCTCGATTCCGGATCTTCGGCCACGTTATGTAACAGTACTCTAACGAGCGCTCTTGGCATTACAGGAACTCCCAAACAGATATCCCTGACCACCCTCTGTGCTGAATCGACGTACAACGGTATCACTACTGACCTAACCGTTTGTTCATTAGACGGTGAAACTGAAGTTGAAATACAGAATGTAGTGTCAGTGGACCATATTCCAGTACGACCAAACATTCTTCCACGAAGGAATGTGTTAGATAAAATGAATCACCTGAAAGGTATAGAATTTCCACAAGTTGATGGTGGCACCGTTACCCTTCTCATCGAAATAGATGTACCAGAAGCGTTGTGGGTACAGAAAGTCCTCAAAGGAAAAAGAGATGAACCTGTTGCGTGGAAAACGCCCTTCGGTTGGTCTTTGATGGGCCCCTCCCTATCGCCGTGTTCATCGACCACTATACAGAACAATTTAACGACGACGTCTGACGCTTTATCACGTCAGATTAATCGCCTATGGAACACTGACTTTGGCGATTCGACGGCCGTCCTCGCGTCGCCAACGTCAAGAGAAGATCGTATTGCCCATGAATTAATGAAAAAGTCAGTCTCTGTGGTAAATGGCCATTTCCAATTACCACTGCCGAAAAAACCTTGTGCTCGTGAGTTACCTGACAATCGCGTGATGGCGCAAAAGCGCGCTGATGGTCTCAAGAGACGTTTACTGAAAAACGACGAACTACACGTGAAATATACTGATGCTGTACAGTCATACATTGAAAAGGGGTATGCGCGGGAAGTACCCGCTACTGAAATTCACGCTTCTAGAAAACGGTGGTTTATTCCCCACCACCCTGTCGTACATCCACGCAAGCCCGGTAAAGTGCGTGTGGTGTTTGATTGCGCGGCGAAACATAATGGCCTTTCGCTAAACGATGTACTGATGCAAGGACCAGATTTAACGAACAGTCTCATAGGTGTGCTGACTCGCTTTCGTCAGAACCAAATCGCCCTAGTGGCCGACGTGGAAGGAATGTTCCACCAAGTTAGAGTCGATCCAAGGGATACTGATATGCTGAGCTTTCTTTGGTGGAAAGGTGGCAATTTACAAGATAACCCGACTGTGTACCAGATGCTGGTCCATTTGTTTGGTGCGACGTCGTCACCTAGCTGCGCGGCATTCTGTTTAAAGGAATGCGCCCGTGGTACGGAGACGATTACGACGA
>CH002502.1:101671-125448 GCA_000149265.1 Ciona savignyi
TGCGCGCAAGGGTCGCCGCCCGGACAAAGAGAGATGCGCGCCGCACCTGCCCCGTTCGCGGGGCCGGGGAAGCCGTTCGAGCAGCGTCGTGTCGCGGTCCGGGACTGTCCTCAGTCCCGGGTCGTCTCGGCGCGGTTCCGAGCGTTCGTTCCCTCGCGAGGTGCCTCGGGTCATCGGCTGACGCCAGTCACCTTCCCTACCATACTTTTGAAAGTCCCCTGTCTTATCATACCAGAAAGAGTACAAAGCGAAGGGCGTATACATGTGCGTGGTACCAGTGAACGTCCGATACAAGAACCGCGAGGTGCGGACTTACGCCTTTCTCGATTCCGGATCTTCGGCCACGTTATGTAACAGTACTCTAACGAGCGCTCTTGGCATTACAGGAACTCCCAAACAGGATATCCCCTGACCACCCTCTGTGCTGAATCGACGTACAACGGTATCACTACTGACACTAACCGTTTGTTCATTAGACGGTGAAACTGAAGTTGAAATACAGAATGTAGTGTCAGTGGACCATATTCCAGTACGACCAAACATTCTTCCACGAAGGAATGTGTTAGATAAAATGAATCACCTGAAAGGTATAGAATTTCCACAAGTTGATGGTGGCACCGTTACCCTTCTCATCGGAATAGATGTACCAGAAGCGTTGTGGGTACAGAAAGTCCTCAAAGGAAAAAGAGATGAACCTGTTGCGTGGAAAACGCCCTTCGGTTGGTCTTTGATGGGCCCCTCCCTATCGCCGTGTTCATCGACCACTATACAGAACAATTTAACGACGACGTCTGACGCTTTATCACGTCAGATTAATCGCCTATGGAACACTGACTTTGGCGATTCGACGGCCGTCCTCGCGTCGCCAACGTCAAGAGAAGATCGTATTGCCCATGAATTAATGAAAAAGTCAGTCTCTGTGGTAAATGGCCATTTCCAATTACCACTGCCGAAAAAACCTTGTGCTCGTGAGTTACCTGACAATCGCGTGATGGCGCAAAAGCGCGCTGATGGTCTCAAGAGACGTTTACTGAAAAACGACGAACTACACGTGAAATATACTGATGCTGTACAGTCATACATTGAAAAGGGGTATGCGCGGGAAGTACCCGCTACTGAAATTCACGCTTCTAGAAAACGGTGGTTTATTCCCCACCACCCTGTCGTACATCCACGCAAGCCCGGTAAAGTGCGTGTGGTGTTTGATTGCGCGGCGAAACATAATGGCCTTTCGCTAAACGATGTACTGATGCAAGGACCAGATTTAACGAACAGTCTCATAGGTGTGCTGACTCGCTTTCGTCAGAACCAAATCGCCCTAGTGGCCGACGTGGAAGGAATGTTCCACCAAGTTAGAGTCGATCCAAGGGATACTGATATGCTGAGCTTTCTTTGGTGGAAAGGTGGCAATTTACAAGATAACCCGACTGTGTACCAGATGCTGGTCCATTTGTTTGGTGCGACGTCGTCACCTAGCTGCGCGGCATTCTGTTTAAAGGAATGCGCCCGTGTGTACGGAGACGATTACGACAATTTGGCTGCGAATGTGGTCAAGAATAACTTTTACGTCGACGACTGCTTAGTGTCTGTCGAGAACATAGATAAAGCTACCAAGCTAGTAACTGATCTGCGAGAGCTGCTTGCTCGTGCAGGATTCCACCTAACGAAATGGTTGTCTAACAATGCGGAAGTACTGAAAACGATTCCTGAAAACGAAAGAGCGAAGAACGCGTCTTCTCTTAATATCGATGCTTGCTTGGACGAGCGCGTCCTTGGTGTGCAATGGAGAGTCCAATCGGATGAATTTTCATTTACTGTTACACCACAGAAGAAGCCGGTAACCAGAAGAGGAATTTTGTCGGTCGTTAGCTCGATATACGACCCCCTGGGTTTCGCGGCCCCCGTCCTGATTAAAGGAAGGCTGTTGTGGCAGAGACTGTGTAAACGAGGATTAAACTGGGATGAAAAGGTCTCCCAAGAAGAGGAAAATGAGTGGATCAACTGGCTGGAAGATTTACCTGGACTTGAACAAGTTAGAGTCCAACGCTGCTTTAAACCACCGTCACTGGGAAAAGTTATTCATACTGAACTTCATCACTTTGCAGATGCATCTACCGTGGCTTATGGCGCAGTGTCTTATCTGCGTTTTATTGATATTAAAGGAAATATACATTGCTCGTTTCTCATCGGAAAAGCCAGAGTAGCTCCGATGAGCACCATGTCTATTCCACGACTTGAATTAACGGCAGCCGTTCTAGCTGTCCGCCATGACCAATTAGCCAGAAGAGAATTAAACTTGACGAGCTGCCAATCAACCTTTTGGACAGATTCCACCGCGGTATTACAGACAATATACAATTGTAAGAAACGATTTCCTCACGTTTGTTGCCAACCGAATCGCCGAAATCGAGCGCTATGCAGATATTAATCGTTGGAAATTCGTCCCTACTGAACTGAATCCCGCCGATGACGCAACTCGCGGACTTACCACTAAACTACTGACACAATCCGGACGATGGATAAATGGACCCGACTTTCTATGGCAAGCGGAGAGCAAATGGCCTGTATGTCCAGTGTCGCTTCCAAAGGGCCTGCTTACTGACGAAGCTTTGAATACACTGTTCGTAGAAGTGGAATCGATTGTTAATTCAAGGCCGCTCGTTCCTGTCATTATCGATCCGCACAGCGATGAACCGATAACGCCGAATCACTTGCTGTTACTGCGTGATTCACCAAATGAAGCTCCAGGCCTCTTCGATGAGAAAGCGTCGTACGCAAGACGAAGATGGGTCCAAGTGCAACATATGGCTAATATATATTTTGGAAACGCTGGGTGTCAGAATTTTTGCCCAATTTGATTAAACGCCAAAGGTGGTACAGCAAAAGATCAAACTTTAAAATCAACGATATAGTGCTGCTAGTGGACGAGAGCCAGCCCCGTTCGAAGTGGGTACTGGGCCGTGTAATGGACACATATGCTGATAAACACGGAGTCGTGCGTACGGTTCTGGTTAAGACGCCCAACAGTCTCGTAAAGCGGCCAATTGCTAAATTGTGTCTGATTGTTGATTCCGAAGATTCCTAAACGTTTGATACGTAGCCTTTGTATTTCGTTTATATGACACCACTTCCCTTTTGCGTGTGTACTGACCGCTTAACGCATTTCTACCGATATATTTCTGCGCAATTACTGATTCTGTTTGTGTACTGATTTTCTTTCCCTACGTTCTTGCTGACGTATTTCACTCGCATCGCAAACTTGCCGTTATTGTTCGCTGATACTACGTGTTTTTGCCCCTTTTACCGTTTTAAAGTATGTACCTTCCGATATTTCGTTGTTGTTCACTTTACCGATGTTTTGTAATGTTTTTTAAATATATGGGACATATATTTGTGGGGGGGTATGTAACATCTGTAAATCTGTTTTGACTTAAAATTAATGTTTTTTGAAACGTCTATGTTCAGTATTGTGACGTCATTTTAGTAATAATTATTATGCTTTATATTTCTGCAACCTCGTGGTTTTCTTTCCTTTTTTGTTCTGATTCCTCTACCGACACATACTGAAACAATTTTACTGAATTTGAATAGACCTATATATACGGAAAAAACAGTTGGTAAGCAAATTGATTATTAATATTTGTCGTTTATTTATGTGTATTTATGTTAAATTGTATAATAGAAAACCAGCTGAACGCTGAACGCTGATCGCTGATCGCTGATCGCTGAACGCTGAACACTCATCAGTAAATAAACTACCATCAACCAAGTGAGATCAAGTGTGCGGGCCAGCGCGTTAACACTGTTTTTCATGATAAGGACTCGGGTGTTTAATTAAGTATAGGTCGCACCAAATAGAGGCCTTACATAAGTTTTCAACTGATCCATATTGAATTTACTGATTCTTACTGATTAATGATTTATTGTTATACCTACCGATTACTGACCAACTGATTAATTTACTGTTACTTACTGAATTTTGAATTTACTGTTACTGATTTCTACCGAACTTATTATTGTACCGATTTGTACTTGCTTTGCTGGTACTGTCTGTTACGTCACAGTAACCTTTATTATCGTTGTATCTTTCCTGTTGCTGAAATGGAATCTGTCGAAAGAAAGGACTTTGACCGGATAGAAATTATCCTGCGGCAAAAATATATGCTCGCTGAAGTGATGATGACGGACTCGAGCATGGGTCCAAAATTGAATGAGCTGATTACTGAGATTGAGCGCCTCTACGCCGAGTTGATGATCCTCGCGCCAAAGGCTTACTCGCAAGAAGATTTAAACGACCAAGGCCACCCCCTTCTGCAATGTGTGGTACAAAGCCAACTAGAATTTAAAGGGAGGGCTACTGAATGGCTTCCAAGTGCCAAAAAGGCTCCCAGCATAACAACGTCGTCCAACATGACGAGGAGTTCTAGGTCAAGTACAAAACGACGGGAAGCGTATGTCCAAGCTCAGAAGGCTCGTCTTGAAGCACAGCAAGTCGCTGAAAGTGCTCGTGAGCGTGCAGAACTAGAGGCTAGAGAAGCCGAGAACAGAGCGGCTTTACAGACAAGAGAAGCTGAGCGCAAAGCAGAGTTGGCCGAGCTTGAATTACGTGCTTGGGATGAGCAGCTCCCAACTCCACACATCGAAAATGTTGCCGTCAACCCCACCACGAAACACATACCGATTGCTGCAGAGGTGGGTGCGATGCCACGACATGATGCACATAAAGAATTGATGCTTCGGCCGCTGCCGAATGGTGACGACGCTTATCAAACAACGCCACGTAAACGTACAGAACCTGCCGTGCTGAACTATCGACAAATGAATGCTGACGTTACTCTACCGCCACGACCAGAAATAATGAAATTTAACGGAGACCCTCTAGATTACCATGAATTTGTACGGAATTTTGAAACCCATATAGAGCAACATGTAAAGTCAGATACGACCCGTTTGATCTACTTGCTACAGCAGTGTGAACCTGAGGTACGGCGTCAATTGTCGCACTACACTAAGGATGCTCTAAGTGGTTACCGATTGGCCCGTGAACAGTTGTTTCAACTGTATGGGAGACCACACATTACCTCCAAGGCTTGCAGTAAACTGCTGGCGAAGACGCCGGTCGTTGGAGAAAGGGATCCAGCCGGATTATTGAAACTAGACATATTGTTACAGAGATGTAAGAGTGCCCTTGCCGACGTCGGAGAATACGCGGGAATTAACTCACTGCACTGCCTATTACCGATTATAAACAAATTGCCTGAGAGCCTACAGACAAAGTGGATCGAGTGGTCTGTCTGCGTTGCTGAGGAGAAATGCCGGGACGCTGGCTTCCTACGACCTCGTTGCGTTTGTCGCAAGACAATCTAAGATTTATAATTCTCTGTATGGAGAAAGCTTGTACAGTCGTGAGCCAGGACGATACCGGAAAGCAGCCGCCTTCAATACCCTACACGAGATTACAGAACAATTACCGACTATGTGCGATTTATGCGACAAGAAGCATGCGCTACCGCAGTGCTTTAAATTCAAGAAAATGAACGGACGCGAACGACGCGAGTTGGCATCTGTCAAGGGATTGTGTTTTCGGTGCCTGCAAAGAGGTCACCGTGTGGCAGAATGTCCTTCAGCAGAATGCTGTGGGGAATGTAAAAGTACGTATCACCACTCGCTTTTGCACTACAGATTTACTAAAGTTCCCAAACCCGACAAAACTGATGATCAAGCGAAAGCAGCGACGTCATGCTCTTCCATACTTTTTGAAAGTCCCCAGTCTTATCATACAGAAGAGTACAAAGCGAAGGGCGTATACATGTGCGTGGTACCAGTGAACGTCCGATACAAGAACCGCGAGGTGCTGACTTACGCCTTTCTCGATTCCGGATCTTCGGCCACGTTATGTAACAGTACTCTAACGAGCGCTCTTGGCATTACAGGAACTCCCAAACAGATATCCCTGACCACCCTCTGTGCTGAATCGACGTACAACGGTATCACTACTGACCTAACCGTTTGTTCATATAGACGGTGAAACTGAAGTTGAAATACAGAATGTAGTGTCAGTGGACCATATTCCAGTACGACCAAACATTCTTCCACGAAGGAATGTGTTAGATAAAATGAATCACCTGAAAGGTATAGAATTTCCACAAGTTGATGGTGGCACCGTTACCCTTCTCATCGGAATAGATGTACCAGAAGCGTTGTGGGTACAGAAAGTCCTCAAAGGAAAAAGAGATGAACCTGTTGCGTGGAAAACGCCCTTCGGTTGGTCTTTGATGGGCCCCTCCCTATCGCCGTGTTCATCGACCACTATACAGAACAATTTAACGACGACGTCTGACGCTTTATCACGTCAGATTAATCGCCTATGGAACACTGACTTTGGCGATTCGACGGCCGTCCTCGCGTCGCCAACGTCAAGAGAAGATCGTATTGCCCATGAATTAATGAAAAAGTCAGTCTCTGTGGTAAATGGCCATTTCCAATTACCACTGCCGAAAAAACCTTGTGCTCGTGAGTTACCTGACAATCGCGTGATGGCGCAAAAGCGCGCTGATGGTCTCAAGAGACGTTTACTGAAAAACGACGAACTACACGTGAAATATACTGATGCTGTACAGTCATACATTGAAAAGGGGTATGCGCGGGAAGTACCCGCTACTGAAATTCACGCTTCTAGAAAACGGTGGTTTATTCCCCACCACCCTGTCGTACATCCACGCAAGCCCGGTAAAGTGCGTGTGGTGTTTGATTGCGCGGCGAAACATAATGGCCTTTCGCTAAACGATGTACTGATGCAAGGACCAGATTTAACGAACAGTCTCATAGGTGTGCTGACTCGCTTTCGTCAGAACCAAATCGCCCTAGTGGCCGACGTGGAAGGAATGTTCCACCAAGTTAGAGTCGATCCAAGGGATACTGATATGCTGAGCTTTCTTTGGTGGAAAGGTGGCAATTTACAAGATAACCCGACTGTGTACCAGATGCTGGTCCATTTGTTTGGTGCGACGTCGTCACCTAGCTGCGCGGCATTCTGTTTAAAGGAATGCGCCCGTGTGTACGGAGACGATTACGACGATTTGGCTGCGAATGTGGTCAAGAATAACTTTTACGTCGACGACTGCTTAGTGTCTGTCGAGAACATAGATAAAGCTACCAAGCTTGTAACTGATCTGCGAGAGCTGCTTGCTCGTACAGGATTCCACCTAACGAAATGGTTGTCTAACAATGCGGAAGTACTGAAAACGATTCCTGAAAAGGAAAGAGCGAAGAACGCGTCTTCTCTTAATATCGATGCTTGCTTGGACGAGCGCGTCCTTGGTGTGCAATGGAGAGTCCAATCGGATGAATTTTCATTTACTGTTACACCACAGAAGAAGCCGGTAACCAGAAGAGGAATTTTGTCGGTCGTTAGCTCGATATACGACCCCCTGGGTTTCGCGGCCCCCGTCCTGATTAAAGGAAGGCTGTTGTGGCAGAGACTGTGTAAACGAGGATTAAACTGGGATGAAAAGGTCTCCCAAGAAGAGGAAAATGAGTGGATCAACTGGCTGGAAGATTTACCTGGACTTGAACAAGTTAGAGTCCAACGCTGCTTTAAACCACCGTCACTGGGAAAAGTTATTCATACTGAACTTCATCACTTTGCAGATGCATCTACCGTGGCTTATGGCGCAGTGTCTTATCTGCGTTTTATTGATATTAAAGGAAATATACATTGCTCGTTTCTCATCGGAAAAGCCAGAGTAGCTCCGATGAGCACCATGTCTATTCCACGACTTGAATTAACGGCAGCCGTTCTAGCTGTCCGCCATGACCAATTAGCCAGAAGAGAATTAAACTTGACGAGCTGCCAATCAACCTTTTGGACAGATTCCACCGCGGTATTACAGACAATATACAATTGTAAGAAACGATTTCCTACGTTTGTTGCCAACCGAATCGCCGAAATCGAGCGCTATGCAGATATTAATCGTTGGAAATTCGTCCCTACTGAACTGAATCCCGCCGATGACGCAACTCGCGGACTTACCACTAAACTACTGACACAATCCGGACGATGGATAAATGGACCCGACTTTCTATGGCAAGCGGAGAGCAAATGGCCTGTATGTCCAGTGTCGCTTCCAGAAGGGCCTGCTTACTGACGGAAGCTTTGAATACACTGTTCGTAGAAGTGGAATCGATTGTTAATTCAAGGCCGCTCGTTCCTGTCATTATCGATCCGCACAGCGATGAACCGATAACGCCGAATCACTTGCTGTTACTGCGTGATTCACCAAATGAAGCTCCAGGCCTCTTCGATGAGAAAGCGTCGTACGCAAGACGAAGATGGGTCCAAGTGCAACATATGGCCAATATATTTTGGAAACGCTGGGTGTCAGAATTTTTGCCCAATTTGATTAAACGCCAAAAGTGGTACAGCAAAAGATCAAACTTTGAAATCAACGATATAGTGCTGCTAGTGGACGAGAGCCAGCCTCGTTCGAAGTGGGTACTGGGCCGTGTAATGGACACATATGCTGATAAATACGGAGTCGTGCGTACGGTTCTGGTTAAGACGCCCAACAGTCTCGTAAAGCGGCCAATTGCTAAATTGTGTCTGATTGTTGATTCCGAAGATTCCTAAACGTTTGATACGTAGCCTTTGTATTTCGTTTATATGACACCACTTCCCTTTATTGCGTGTGTACTGACCGCTTAACGCATTTCTACCGATATATTTCTGCGCAATTACTGATTCTGTTTATGTACTGATTTTCTTTCCTACGTTCTTGCTGACACATTTCACTCGCATCGCAAACTTGCCGTTATTGTTCGCTGATACTACGTGTTTTTGCCTCTTTTACCGTTTTGAAGTATGTACCTTCCGATATTTCGTTGTTGTTCACTTTACCGATGTTTTGTAATGTTTTTTTTTTAAATATATGGGACATATATTTGTGGGGGGGTATGTAACATCTGTAAATCGTTTTGACTCAAAATTAATGTTTTTTGAAACGTCTATGTTCAGTATTGTGACGTCATTTTAGTAATAATTATTATGCTTTATATTCCTGCAACCTCGTGGTTTTCTTTCCCTTTTTGTACTGATTCCTCTACCGACACATACTGAAACAATTTTACTGAATTTGAATAGACCTATATATACGGAAAAACAGTTGGTAAGCAAATTGATTATTAATATTTGTCGTTTATTTATGTGTATTTATGTTAAATTGTATAATAGAAAACCGCTGATCGCTGATCGCTGATCGCTGATCGCTGAACGCTGAACACTCATCAGTAAATAAACTACCATCCACCAAGTGAGATCAAGTGTGCGGGCCAGCGCGTTAACACTGTTTTTCATGTAAAGGACTCGGGTGTTAAATTAAGTATAGGTCGCACCAAATAGAGGCCTTACACTACTATCATCGTTTTATACCGCCTACTGCCACAATCATGTCGCCAATTTACGACTGTTTGTCCAGAAAGTCATCTAAGCTAATTTGGATGACAATTTGAATTCTTCCATCGCCGAGGCTAAAACAGCCTTGGCAAACGCTACATTGTTGCACCATCCTGCACCACACGCGACTATAACCGCTATAACAACGAACGCATTTTGGAAGGCCGCATATTTACCGCTTAAACAGATAACAAACCGCTCACCTTTGCATTCGCAAAAGTACAAACGCCCTGGTCTGCCAGGCAACAACGTCATCTGTCTGCCATCTCCGAATATACGACAGACGTTCGACACATCGAAGGAATGCGCAACCACGTTGCCGATGCTCTATCACGTTGTAGTATTGGTTTAATCCAACTCCCGGTCGATTTGGATTACACGTCTTTGGCAGCGGCGCAGATGGACCCGGAAATACAACTCGGCCAGTCGAAACAAATATTACTATGTTTCTAGTTTGACTTAAGTTTTTGATGTAGTTACTGGCCCATATCTTCCATCGATTGGCGCTACACGGAAACTGGATTCATGAGGCATGGCTTACACAAACAAGTGGGAGTATGGGCAAAGCAGTCTACGAATAGTCTAGCACCGCTCTCGTATGAAGGACCATATTGTACAGTACAGAGGACTGACAAAACCTACACGGTAGATATGGGGGCAGGTGGTATCCATAGACCGCCTGAAGCCTGTACACCTGGACTTGACGCAACCTGTACAAGAGCACCAAACACCACGACGAGGAAGGCCATTAAATCCCAATTCTCCGATACATCAGCACGACAAACTATTACCAAAGAACCAACAACTCCTTGTACGAGTACCGGTCGACATGTCCGACCTCCTGTGCGTTTCGGATCGTAATTTTTTTTATACTGGGCCAAGTTTTAAACCCATGATGGGGTCGTCACTTGGACCGTTTTGTATAGGTCGGTCGTAACCAATCGGCCAAACGACCGTACAGTTCAAATCGTAATTAAATGTCCGCTTCCGGCAGGGCGTACTGTAGCGACCACCCGTCATCCATTTTACATAACTGTGTGACGTCAGTACGCATTGCATTTTCATATACTTTTTGTGTATGGTCGTTTTGTGTATTGGGCTACCAGTCTTCCGTTTTTGGTGTGTTACTGAAAAAATATTTGCGATGATATAGAATACTGTGCAATCAAAAAACTCCAAAACAATGTTATCGTATCTCCAATTTACGATGCAGACTACAATATGACATCGGCATAAACAACAACTATTGTTCACTGTACGCTGCTGTAGACTATATGGATACATACATGTTTACGTGATCAACCCGAATACATTGAACACCAACAGAACAATGTGGTCGCCTCTAACGACTCGCACTTTCCAATTAAATGATGCAGACATTAGAAGAGTGCATTCTAATCAACGTGCAAACCAAATCTATTGTTCGGGTTTAGAAATCATGTACTGTAATTTTTCTTTATTGCGAATCCATATAAAGTGTCGCTCTATCTCAAAAACAGACACAGATGTCTAAATAACAGCGCCGTGCCTTGTAGGCGCACAGAATGTTATCTTGACGCGAACTACATATATTTGGATATTTTATTTTTAAGTTTAAAATCTTTGTTTAAAATAAAAAGGCCAACTTCTTAAGCATTTTGAACAAAAATCTAGGTTTACAGAGCCGTTAACTTTACTGTGACCTAATTTATGATATGCTAACTTTTGTGTTTGCTTAATTCCTTTATTGAATGGTCTTAAGTAGGTACGTCGCGTAGTTAACCAGAACACGTGTTGGACAGGAAGAACTATGAAAATTATTGTTGCTGGATTTTCCAAAACTGGAACTAAATCGCTGTCTAAAGCTTTGGAGGATTTAGGGTTCAACGTTTATGATTATCTGGAGAATTTCTGGTACTTGGGAGATGACTGGAAGACGATTTTAACTGATGGCGGGACAACAAAAGATTTTCAACGAATGTACAAAGGTGTGGACGTTGCAATTGACTCGCCGGTCTATGTATTCTGGGAGGAACTTTATAAAGCGTTTCCTGATGCCAAGATTATTCTGACCTTAAGAGACGAGGATTCTTGGTACAAAAGCCTGGTGAAACAAGTCGACGAAATTGACGGAAATATTTGGTTAACTTTGATGCAGATTTTATCGCCTTCGGGAAGAAGTTATTACGCATATAGACGATTGTGGGTTATGGCTGTTTTCGGAACTTACTTAAGAACCACTTTTCATAGTACACCGATGAATGAAATGCGACATCGCATGACATATCGTCAACACAACAAGTATGTAATGGAAACTGCTCCAAAGGACAAGTTGCTTGTGTACAAAGTGACCGATGGATGGGAACCGCTATGTAAGTTTCTGCAGAAGGACATCCCAAATCGCCCGTTCCCACATAAGAACATTGGTGGGAAGTTTTTTGACGAAAATCATCCAGTTTTGTCCCGCATGAAAAGAGAGATGTTGATTTCCGTTGCCGTTCTCTTTTCAGTCGGAGCTTTTGGTTTTTATAAAGTTATAAAATCTATGACCATTTAATACGAATATTTCAATTTCAATATATTTTGAATAAGAAAGCTTCTGGTGTTATAAATCAAAACGCATGTAGGCAAAGGTAGAGTCATGTACCATTTACACTCTGGTACACATTACAGAGTTGTATAACGAATTTGTGTATGTTGATGCGGAACCATTCATTTTTGTGCACCTAGAAAGCAATATGCTGTTATTTGGATAACTGTGTCTGTTTTTAAGAAGTAGAGTAAATATTTTATAGCGGTTCGCAATGAAAAAATGCAATACATAATTTCTAAACACGAACAACAGATGTTGTTTACACGTGAAATTAGAATGCATATTTCCTATGTTCTCTGCGTCGTAAATGGAAATTGCCGCTCAGTAGATTTTATCGGTTTGCTTTGTTGTTATTGTAGAAAACAGTATAGAAACCCAAAACTAAGAGGTAACACCACAACAACGACAACAGACACCAGCAGACTTTCCACAGGCATTAACACATGAACTTGACGAGACATCACCAAGATAAGAATCCATCTATAAAGAGCCATTATCATCTACAAACCGCATCTAGATGTTACCACCAAACTAGCCTAAACGGCGCAAACAAACCACTAAAGCATTCAGCCAGCTAGCAATACGAACCAGACATCACCTGTTATGAAGTGCCAATAGAAGTAACCCTCTTCGTTAACACGCTTTGTGTAAATACTTTATCACTAACCAGCTTTAAGTATAAATAATAACAAATAAAGCAGTTCAATGCGTTGTATGATTATCGAGATTTAAGTCGGGACAAATACCGTCATTGGTGATCCGTCAATGACGGACGAAACGTGGAAAGATGGTCCCGTACACTTCCCAACTGCGGTTCGACCGCGCACCCAAGTTGGGTTCGTCCGATGCACTATGGATGTCCTCCTACACGATTAAGTCCGGTCGGTTAGCTTATCTACAAGAGTAAAGGGAGATCTGATAAACAACCTACTGTTTGTTTTATGTACATGACGTTTTTTTGTTTTTATGTTTTAGTCAACTTTCAAACCCGAATGTTGGGCTAGTCACAAGGACATTTTTTTAGAAATTGGTATATGTATCGGTCGCGCTATCCATTCGGCCACACGGCCGTACTACATTACGTGTTTTAAGTACTTTTATTCGCAACACCACGCAGCGGTTTTTATACAAGCAATACAACTAGAGAGTGTCAACCACGTGTTTATTCACCACTATTTGTAAAACACATTTTGTATGCAAGCAGAAACGCATAGATCCCTTATGTAACAATCCGATCCTGTTATTAATGTTCTTTACAATATATGTTATTGTCAGATATGTTCACGCCAGGTCCATGTTATTCAACATTCCAGAGAGTTTTAATCTGCCATAGTTTTGTTTCTGCAAGCATAAACGAATAGTGTAGTTAAAAAAATAATAATCGCGTTAGATGTACTAACATTTTATCAAAAATGTTTAAAATTATAGTCTCTTGTCAAGCGCTGTAGTAACATGAAGCTAAATTCCAGAAGAGCTCAATTTAGTTTTTCATGGCTTAGCGGAATTCCCCTTGGTTTAGTACATAAATTTTTGTTTTTACAAATCTGGTTTATGTTATCTAACAATTCTTAAACAGTTTTAATCCGATTTGAAGCCTTCTTGTTGGAGATGTTGGGGCAATATGGCATGCCCGTCACAATCATGATTTAGGAATAAATCGTAATTTTTAAGGTAATTCCCTAGGTATTTTATTTCTTTTTTTAATTGTACAGCGGTGGACAGGGCACTAACATTTCACCCAATTTGTCACAATCATGATTCAGGAACATAACTTCGATTTTAAGGGATTTACCCTATAAGTAACTTTTTTCTTTTCTTTAATAAGCATATGAATGGCTAACGATCCAACATCTCCCCAAATCTGATTAAAATTGAAGCAGCCGTTGAAGCGTTATGCCCCAAACAGCTATTTTTTCAGATAAAAATACCGTTTTTGGTTTTAACGTCCCAGATGAATTCTCCTGGATTTATCACCTAAAATTTTGGTTTCTGCATATCCAGACCATGTTGTCTAACAAATGACAATTGGAGTAACCGGTAAAGCGCCATGCCTAAAAAAGCTAAATTGAAAAAATACCGTTTTGGTTTTTCAACTCCCAGAGTGGGTATATTTCCAAAATTATGGTTTCCGCATATCTAGACCATGTTGTCTAACAAACGACAAAGTTTAATTGCCATTCTATTACCCCTTCTGGTAGATGTCGATGCCACAAGACTAAAATTAAGTATTTTTTAAATTAATTTATAGATTTTAATTTGGATTTTTAATTGCTTAAACGATTCCTGCTGACCTTGCATATAATATGACCTATAATAATGGTTATTTAACAGCAGCGGTAACCTTTGAACAACGCATGTCGTGTATCGGTATCCTAGTTCTGCAACTAAATAAACAGTAAATATAGAAATAGGATCGAGAGCAAAGATTGAACTAACCATACGCTTGGACGACGTAGAATAGGTTATGTTTATTTCCGTAAATGGAAAAAAATGTAGTAGTGTTACCTTATGGACAATCGTCAGATTACCTTGCCTCAACGTTATTGCAGTGTGTATTGTATATGAATAGGCCGTTTTTTTTTAAATTTGGTAGGACCCATTCGTATTTAAAAACCTTCAGCTAAAATGCAACGCATTAACAGCAAACTTCTTGGTCGGTTTCTGATTACTTGGCTCGATTGGAGTTTCAGTGAACAAAGATGCGTTTAAGGAAGAAACGGAAAACTAGGGGAAAGACCTCTAATTGCTTTTTCCGGGCTTAGTTTTGAACTCATGATGGGTTCGTTGCTAAGACCGTTTTTCTTAAGTAAGTCGGTATACATGTATTGGTCGTGTTAACCATTCGGCTCGTACAAGGGAAAGGCCTCCTAATGAGTATCAATTCGGAGTTCAAAGAGGCAACCTTTTGTGGGAATCTTCGATAAAGTTAAGAAAGAGTACTTCAAAAAGGGGGTTTTCTGTGTTGGCCGCCTTGTGAAGACATAGCTCATGGCTAGAAAGCTGTAAGAGTTGGCTCTTCATACCAAGACGATTCTCTTGTCATTATAAGTCTTCGACGCTGCACAATTTTCTTTGTTGATTATGATTTTCAGGTTTTTAAGATTTAAAAACAGTTTTCGATAAAGTTAACGAAACCTAAGAGCTGGAAATTCACAGTATGGGTGATCACGTGGTTTTGATTCTGCTTACTCAATGTAATTGGAGATTCTTCGAACACAGATGTGATCGCAGTAGGGGCAAAACAGAAGGCTCATATGGTTGGGGACAGTTCTATGTAGTTAACAGTGCATTGTGATAAAAACTTAAACAATAGAAACATTTATTAGTATAGCATGCCTGGTGTTAAGAATAAAACTAATTTAGCGCCGTGATACTGTAAACTTTTAAGCCGTGTTAAGTTTTTCACGTAGTGTAGTTTAAAATACTTTTCTTTGTATATGATTCGGTAGCGCTAAACTATTAATCACCCAAGAGGAATATACATGGGCAGCTCCAAACATTAGAGCACACGACCTTTCCATGAAATCAAAACAGGAGTTTGACAAATAGGAAGTCAAGAATTTTCATGATCTTATCATCAACCTTTATGACTTAATATAAAAAGAACAGTTATATAGTTAAATAAACCTAAAACAAAAAAAATACTTTGTTTAAAAGATTGGGATAGAAAACCCAATCTTAAGCGTTACGCCTGGACGAAGTTTCTGCTTACTTAACTATATCGGAGTTTCTGTGAACAAAGATGCGTTTTAGGAAGAAACGAAAACTAAAGGAAGAAGGAACTCATTATAAATATCTGTTATTGGATGAGCAAAGCCGTCTTTTGTTGGAATCTTCAACAAAGGTACTTCACGTTGCTTTGTATATTGTGTTGGTGTCATTAACGTATATTCAACAGATGAATAAGATAGTTCTTGTACTTCTCCTTGTTCTGTTGGTGGTCGACGGCATTCTTGGTGGGGCAGGTGCCTTCCGTCGTAGGCGGCGACGACGTCGGCGCCGTACAGGCCCTCCACCACCACCACGTCCCACTGTTCCGTATGTCCGAAGACGACGAAGGTGGACAGGTTGGAACGAAGCAGAAGCAGGTAATTTGTTTTTAACACACCACCGCCTTGTGATCCATGTATAAACACCAATAATGACAATTGTTCTTGATGAAACACCAGCAACTCATTGACACATTCTCTTATATTAACATGCATTTTACATGTTGAAGAGGATGATTCAAATGCCTTGAGAACTGATGAGCTGGATGATGGTAAATTACAATAACAACCACAATACAGGTAACTGCGATAATTATGATTTTATAACAGATTGTAGTATAGGACGTTCTACTTTCTGGTAAATCTATTTGTTGTACTATTGAACTAAATAAACTTAAAATAAAAAATCAAATAAAGAAACCAAGTCAATGTGACATGTGACTGATAACTGAATTGCAAATTCTATTTATGAATAACGAAACCAACATATAGAACATAATGTTTATCCCCAACAATAATAAATGGGCTGTACATTTTTGCATTAGAATGGGCAACAAAAAATTAAAATATTTTAATAAAATGGGTTCTTTTATAACGAAACTAATTCAGTTTTTGTTTTACCCAGGTGTAATGATGTATTCTTCATCGTTCCCATGATACATTTTACTACAATTGAACTCAATAAATTTAACTTGCAACAAAATATGTGGTTCTTTGTTCAGTTGTGCAGAAAACTGTTATATATTGTATTGAAAATAAACTTCACGTAATTATCGTTTTTTTGCGTACATCAAAAAAGCGCAAAGGTGCGCTAAACAAAAGGCGGCGGTAAACTTAGACTGAAACCCTACTTGCACTGCGTGGTACCCGTTAATGAACCGATTCTATACAAAAACGGTCTTGGTGACAAGCCCATTAAAGCTATAAAACCCTCTCAGGT
Organism: Ciona savignyi; assembly: GCA_000149265.1. NCBI lineage: Eukaryota > Metazoa > Chordata > Ascidiacea > Phlebobranchia > Cionidae > Ciona > Ciona savignyi. The sequence goes on from CH002502.1 coordinate 118,624, forward strand.
AAAGAATCCTATCAAACGTGCGTGCAACGTCGTGAGAATATCCCCATAGCCTGTAGATTTAAGTTTTCGGAGAAATGTGGTTCTGTTAATCTAAAAAACTAGAAATCTGCTAGTGGTTATAAGACAATGCTAGATGGCCAAACGACACATGGTAGTTAGATTAAAAGTAGGGAGTAAAGTGATTTTAGAATAGAATTAGAGAATTATTCAAAAATGTGAAATAACGACAAATCTTTTGCGCTTGTATGAAACAGCAGGACTTTTAAAACCGACATGAATCGAAAGATTATTTTAAATCAATAAAAAATAACGCAATAGATAATAAAAAAACAGGTATATAACTAAATAAACAGAAAACGGCGAATAACGTATACTGTGTTTAAAAGATTGGGATAGAATAACCAATCGTAAACCTTACGCATTACGAAGTTTCTGCTTACTCAACTTTATCGGAGTTTCTGTGAACAAAGATGCGTTTTAGGAAGAACGGAAAACTAAAGGAAGAAGGAACTCATTATAAATACCGGTTATTAGATGAGCAAAGCCAACTTTTGTTGGAATCTTCAACAAAGGTAAGAGTACTTCACGTTGCGTTGTATATTGTGTTGGTGTCATTAACGTATTGTTCAACAGATGAATAAGACACTTCTTGTACTTCTCCTCGTTCTGTTGGTGGTCGACGGCATTCTTGGTGGGGCGGGTGCTTTCCGTCGTAGGCGGCGACGACGTCGGCGTCGTACAGGCCCTCCACCACCACCTCGGCCAACTGTTCCGTATGTCCGAAGACGACGAAGGTGGACAGGTTGGAACGAAGCAGAAGCAGGTAATTTGTTTTTACCACACTACCGCTTTGCTGTCCAGGTATAATCACCAATATGATAATTGTTCCTGATGAAACACCAGCAACTTATTGACACATTCTCTTATATTAACATGCATTTTATGTACAAGATGATTCAAAGGCCTTGAGAACTGATGAACTGGATGATGGTAAATTACAATGACAACTCCAAGATTAATACAGGTAACTACAATAATTATGATTTCATAACCGATTGAAGTATATGACGTTCTACTTTCTGGTAAATCTAAGTCAATGTGACAGGTGACTGATAACTGACTTGCAAATTATATTTATGAATATCGAAACCAAGATATAGAACATTATGTTTATCCCCAACAATAATAAATGGGCTGTACATTTTTGCATTAGAATGGGCAACAAAAAATTAAAATATTTTAATAAAATGGGTTCCTTTATAACGAAACTAATTCAGTTTTTGTTTTACCCAGGTGTAATGATGTATTCTTCATCGTTCCCATGATACATTTTACTACAATTGAACTCAATAAATTTAACTTGCAACAAAATGTGTGGTTCTTTGTTTAGTTGTACAGAAAACTGTTATATATTGGATTGGAAAGAAACTTTTTTGCGTACATCAAAAAATCGAAAAGGTGCACTAAACGAAAGGCGGCGGTAAACTTAGACCGAATCCCTACTTGCAAAATAGTACCGTTGTTTAGCTAAGCGGCTAACGCGATGTTAAATGAACGAAATCTTTACAAAAACGGCCTTGGTGACGAGCCCAATAAATCTTTGAATACTTCTCAGGTAAAAATCCTATCATACGTGCGTGCAACGTTGTGAGAATATCCCCATAGCCTGCAGATTTACGTTTTCGTAGAAATGTGGTTCTATAACCTAAAAAGCTGGAAATCGTCTAGTGGTTATAAGACAATGCTAGATGGCTAAACGACACATGGTAGTTAGATTAAAAGTAGGGAGTAAAGTGATTTTCAGAATAGAATTAGAGAATTACTTAAAAAATGTGAAATAACGACAAATCTTTTGCCGATTGTATGAAACAGCAGGACTTTTAAAACCAACTTTAATCGGAAGATTGTTTTAAAACAATAAAAAATAAGGCAATAGCCAATACCCACGTATATCTTTTTTCAGAAACGCCACAGAGCTTAACTCACATTAGTGACCAATCTGCTTTACCCCGTATATGGGATGTTTAAGTGAAGTCCACGTTAAATTTAGTAATGGTTTTTTTGAAATGTTTTTTTTTGAAAATATTCGAATTTGAAAAAAAATAACACAAAATAACACTTATAATAAATATATGTATAAACTAGAGAGTGTCAACCACATGTTTTTGAGCAGGTTCCCTAACCACAATTTGTACTTTATACATAAAGTATGTAGTTTGTTTCTGCAAGCATAAACGCATGTGTCCCATAGTTATTAAACCAAACTTTTTTTTATCATATGTATAGTAAAAAATGACTAAAAATGGTTTAAATTAAAGCGTCTTGTTAAGCGCTAAATGGAAGCTAAATTCCAAAACAGCCTAATTTAGTTTTTTATGGCTTCGGGGAATTAACCTTGGCTTAGTACATAAGTTTGTGTGTTTACATATGTGGTTCATGTTATTTAGCAATTCTTTAATTTTTAGTCTGATTTAACGAGCCTTGTTGGAGATGTCAGTGCGACATGGCATGCTTGTAAAAATCATGTCTGCGGAATATATCTTCGTTTTTAAGGGAATTACCCAAGGTAAATGTTTTCTTTCATTTAATTGGCACAGAAGCGGCTAACGGTCCAACATTTTACCAAATCTGATCAAAATTACAGCAGCCGTTGAAGCGCTATGCCCCCAAAGCTATTTTTTTTGAAAAAAAACGTTTTGTATTTTTTAACGTCTCAGGGGTATCCCCCTAGATTTATCACCCAACATTTTGGATTCCGCATATCTTCTAGACCGTATTGTCTAACAAATGTAAAATTTCCATTGCGGTTCCATTACTCTTTCTTGTAGATCTTAATGTTAATTGTATTTTCCTAGATTATAGAACTAGAGAGTGTCAACCACGTGTTTATCCACCACTATTTGTAAAACACATTTTGTTTGCTGTATTTATGCTACAGGGTCCTTATCCACAAATTTTATTTTATACACGAAGTATGTAGTGTGTTTCTGCAAGCATAAACGCATAGGTCAATGATGTAACAATCCGATCTTGTTATCCATGTTTTACAATACATGTTATTGTCAGATATGTGCACGCCAGGTCCATGTTATCCAACATTCCAGAAAATTTTAACCGGGCTGCCATAGTTTTGTTTCTGCAAGCATAAACGCATGGGTCCCATAGTTATCAAGCCAAACTTCTTTTCCAAGTGTAGTAAAAAGAATAATCGTGTTAGATTTACGTACATTTCACCACAAATATTTTCTCTTGTCAAGCACTGTGGTAAAATGAAGAGGAATTCCCCTAACAATTCTTAAAGTTTTAATTCGATTTGACGACTCCTGGTTGGAGATGTCGTAGCGATATACCATTTTAAACTTAGGAACAAATCGTAAGTTTTAGGGTATTTTTCTATAGGTATTTTATTTCATTTTTCTCGTTGGTACAGCGGCGTCTACGGCACTAACATTAACCTGATCTGATTAAAAGTGGAGCTGCTGCTCTAGCGCGATGTTCTCTAATTGTTTAAAAAAATACCGTTTTGGTTTTCAAAGTCTCGGGGAAAACCCCTAGAATTTATCACCCAAAATATATGTGTCTGCATATAAAGCCCATTTTGTCTAACAAATGTAAAGTTTCATTGCGATTTCATTCATCCTTTTGGTAGATGTCGGGACGACTTAGCATGCCTGTCACAATCATGATTTGAGAAAGAAATGGTATTTTAATGATATTTTCGTTTGTAATCTTTTAATTTATTCCAAATGTTAACTCAGTGATGAATTTACTTACCATTTTGGTATTTAACGTCCCAGAGAAATTCCCCTACAATCTAGTACACATTACAGAGTTGTAGAACGAAATTGTATATATTGATACGGAACCTTTGATTGTGTATATTGATACGAAGGTAACACCACAACAACAACAACAAACATCAGCAGACTTTCCACAAGCATTAACACCTGAACTTCACGAGACATCACCATAGAAGAATTCATCTATGAAGCGCCATTATCATCTACAAACCGCATCTAGATGTTACCACCAAACTAGCCTAAACGGCGCAATCAAACCACTAAGGCCAGCTAGCAATACTAACCAGGCATCACCTGTTATAAAGTGCCAATATAAGTTACCCTTTTCGTTAACACGCTTTGTGTAAATACTTTATTACTAACCAGCTTAAAGTATAAATAATAACAAATAAAGCAGATTAATGCGTTGTATCATTATCGACATTTAAATCGGGACAAATACCGCCATTGATGATCCGTCAATGACGGACGAAACATGATAAGATGGCCCCGGACACTTCCCAACTGCGGTTCGACGCACCCATGTTGGGCTTGACCGATGCACCACGGCCGTCCTCCTACATAATTATGGGAAGTCCGGTCGGTTAGCTTATCTACAAGAGTAAGGGGAGATCTGATAAACAACCTAATGTTTGTTTTATACGCATGACGATTTTTTTAGAGTCTCGAACCCATGTTGGGCTAGTCATAAAAACATTTTTTAGAAGTCCTTATATGAATCGGTCGCGCTAACCATAGGCCACACGACCGTACTATTTTTTTTGTTTTTATGCATTTTTTTAACGAGACAAGCGTCGAACCCATGATGGGCTCGTCACCAAGACCGGTTTTTGTATAAGAGTCGGTATATGTATCGGTCGCGTTAACCATTCGGCCACACGACCGTACAGAATTACGTGTTTTAAGTACTTTTATTCGCAACACCACGCAGCGGTTATAAATAAGCAATAAAACTAGAGAGATGTCAAACACATGTTTACCCACTACTATTTGTGAAACAAATTTTGTATGCCATATATTCATGCGAGCAGGGTTCTTAACCACAGTTTGTATTTTATACACCGAGTATATAATTTGTTTTTGCAAGCATAAACGCATGGGGCTCATAGTTATCAAACCAAACTTCTTTTCCATTTACAGTTAAAAAAAAGAATCGTGTTAGATGCACGAACATTTCACCACAAATGTTTTTAATTATAGCCTCTTGTCAAGCGCTTTAGTAAAATAAAGCTAAATTCCAGAACCCGATTTAGTTTTTCATGGCTTAGGGGAATTCCCCTGGGTTGAGTACATAATGACAAAGCTTTATTGCGATTTCATTACTCCTTCTAGTAGACGTCGGGGCAACATGGCATGCATGTCACAATCATGAATTGAGATCAAAACCTTATTTTTACGGTATTTCCCAAGGTAATTTTAATATTTCATTTAAGTGTTATATCAGAAGCTAATACACTTACATTTTAAGTGTATTAGCTACCGATTAATTTTTTAAATGGGACCCATAATAATGGTTGTTATACAGCGTTAACCTTTGAACAACGCATGCCGTGTATGAGTTGGTATCCCAGTTGTGCAACTAAATAAACAGTAAATATTTCTTAGGAAAATAGGATCGAGAGCCAAGCTTGAACCAACCATACGCTTGGACAAAGTAGGAAATGTTATGTTTATTCTCGTAAATGGAAAAAAATGCAGGGGTGTTACCTCACCAACAATCGTCAGATTACCTTGCCCCGCCATTATGCAGTGTATTGTGTATATGAATAGGACGTTTCTTTAAATTGGTAGGACCAATTCGTATTTATAAACCTTCAGGTAATATGCAACGCTTAACAGCAAACTTCTTGGTCGGTTTCTGATAACTCAGCTCGATCGGAGTTTCTGTGAACAAAGATGCGTTTAAGGAAGAAACGGAAAACTAAAGGAAAGACCTCTTTTTATTACGAAAGGGAAAGACCTCTTTTTTTACTTGCTTTTTTCCGGGCTTAGTTTTGAACTCATAATGAGTTCGTTGCTAAGACCGTTTTTCTTAAGTAAGTCGATACATGTATCGATCGTGTTAACCATTTGGCCACACTTGTAAACCATTCGGTTAAACATTCGGATCGTACAAGAGAAAGACCTAATAAGTATCAATTCGTAGATCAAAATGACAACCTTTTGTAAAAATCTTCGATAAAGTTAAGAAAGAGTACTTCGAAAAGGGGGTTTCTGTGTTTGCCGCCTTGTGACAAAGCTCATGGCTAGAAAGCTGTAAGAGTTGGCCCTTCATACAAAGACGATTCTTTTGTCATTATAAGTCTTCGACGCTGCACAGTATTCTTTGTTGGTTGTGATTTTCAGGTTTTTAGGATTTAAAAACAGTTTTCGGTAAAGTTAGCGAAACCCAAGAGCTGGAACTTCACAGTATGGGTGATCACGTGGTTTTAATTCTGCTTACTCAATGCAATCGGAGATTCTTGGAACACAGATGCGATTACAGAGAAGGAACAACGAAACGCCCATCTGGTTGGAAACAGTTCTATGTAGTTAACAATGCATTGTGATAAAAACTTAAACAATGGAAACATTTATTAGTAACATGCCCGGTGTCAAGGATAAAATAAATTTAGGGCCGTGCTACTGTAAACGTTTAAGCTGTGAGTTTACCACGTAGTGTATTTAAAAATACTTTTCTTTGCATATGATTCGGTAGCGCTAAACAATTAATCACGAAAGAATTATATGAATGGGCAGCTCTAAACATTAGATCAAACGATCTTTTCAATAAAACAATAAGAGAATTTGACAGATGGGAAGTCAAGAATTTTTATGATGTTATTAACCTTTATGACTTATAATAAATGTCTGTTCCATACCTAAATAACAAAAAACAGGTATATAATTAAATAAAAAGAAAACGGTAAATAAGGTATACTTTGTTTAAAACATTGGGATAGAAAAACCAATCTTAAGGGTTACGCCTGGACGAAGTTTCTGCTTACTTAACTTTATCGGAGTTTCTGTGTACAAAGATGCGTTT
>CH002502.1:126052-170558 GCA_000149265.1 Ciona savignyi
GATGCGTTTTAGGAAGAAACGAAAACTAAAGGAAGAAAGAACTCATTATAAATATCTGTTCGTAGATGAGCAAAGACACTTTTGTTGGAATCTTTAATAAAGGTAAGAGTACTTCACGTTGTGTTGCATTTTGTGTTGGTGTCATTAACGTATATTAAACAGATGAATAAGATACTTCTTGTACTTCTCCTCGTTCTGTTGGTGGTTGACGGCATTTTAGGTGGAGCTGGTGCCTTCCGTCGTAGGCGGCGTCGACGTCGGCGCCGTACAGGGCCTCCACCACCACCTCGTCCCACTGTTCCGTATGTCCGAAGACGACGTAGATGGACAGGTTGGAACGAAGCAGAAGCAGGTAATTTGTTTTTACCACACTATCACCTTGTGGTTTAGGTATAATGACCAATAATGATAATTGTCATGATGAAACACCAGCAACTTATTGACACATTCTCTTATATTAACATGCATTTTACATGTACAAGAAGATGATTCAAAGGCCTTGAGAACTGATGAGTTGGATGATAGTAATTTACAATGACAACTCCACGATTAATACAGGCAACTCCGATAATTATGATTTTATACCAGATTGTAGTATATGACGTTCAACTTTCTGGTAAATCTATTTGTTGTACTATTGAACTAAATAAACTTAAAATAAAACACAACCAAAGAAACCAAGTCAATGTGACGTGTGACTGATAACTGAATTGCAAATTCTATTTATGAATAACGAAACCAAGATATAGAACATAATGTTTATCCCCAACAATAATAAATGGGCTGTGCATTTTTGCATTAGAATGAGCAACAAAAAATTAAAATATTTTAATAAAATGGGTTTCTTTATAACGAAACTAATTCAGTTTTTGTTTTACCCAGGTGTAATGATGTATTCTTCATCGTTCCCATGATACATTTTACTACAATTGAACTCAATAAATTTAACTTGCAACAAAATGTGTGGTTCTTTGTTCAGTTGTGCAGAAAATTGTTATATATTGTATTGAAAATAAACTTTACGTAATTATCGTTTTTTTGCGTACATCAAAAAAGCGAAAAGCTGCGATAAACGAAAGGCGGCGGTAAACTTAGACCGAAACCCTACTTGCAACGTGGTACCCGTAAATGAACCGATTCTATACAAAAACGGTCTTGGTGACAAGCCCATTAAAGCTATAAAACCCTCTCAGGTAAAGAATCCTATCAAACGTGCGTGCAACGTCGTGATAATATCCCCATAGCCTGTAGATTTACGTTTTCGAAAAAATGTGGTTCTGTAATCTAAAAAAAATGGAAATCTGCTAGTGGTTATAAGACAATGCTAGCTGGCCAAACGACACATGGTAGTTAGATTAAAAGTAGGGAGTAAAGTGATTTTAGAATAGAATTAGAGAATTACTCAAAAATGTAAAATAACGACAAATCTTTGCCGCTTGTATGAAACAGCAGGACTTATAATAGCCAATACCCACGTATATCTATTTTCCAGGAACGCCACAGAGCTTAAATCACATTAGTGACCAGCCTGCTTTAACCACCTATATGAAATGTTTAAGCGACACCACGTTAAATTTAGTAACGTTTTTTAAATGTTTTTTTTGAAAATATTCGAATTTGAAAAAAAATAACACAAAATAACACTTATAATAAATATATGAATAAACTAGAGAGTGTCAACCACATGTTTTTGAGCAAGTTCCCTAACCACAATTTGTATTTTACAGAGAGTATGTAGTTTGTTTCTGCAAGCATAAACGCATGGGTCCCATAGTTATTAAACCAAACTTCTTTTCCATATGTATAGTAAAAATGACTATAAATGGATAATTTAAGCGTCTTATAAAGCGCTGAAATAAAGCTAAATTTTAAAACAGCCTGATTTATTTTTTTTAGGGTTCGAGTTTTTTATGGCTATCTTCGTTTTTTTAGGGAGTTACCCAAGGTAAATCTTTTCTTTTATTTAATTGGCACAGAAACGGCTACCGGTCCAACATTTCACCAAATCTTATCAAAATTAGAGCAGCTGTTCAAGCGCTATGCCCCAAAATCTAATATTTTAGAAAAAACGTTTTGTTTTTTTAACGTCTCAGGGGAATTCCCCTGGATTTATCACCCAAAATTTTGTTTTTTTTTGTATATCTAGACCATGTTGTCTAACAAATGACAAAGTTTTGTTACGATTCCATTATTACTTCTGGTAGATGTCGGGGCGACCATGCCTGTCAAGCTTTTGACAAAAAAAGGAGAAAAAAAAAACGAAAAAAACAAACCAAAACAATATGTGTCCTATTTTTCCCAATGAGACCCATAATTAGGGCGTTAAGGTGGGTGTTTGGGTTTATTATCTTTGACAGTCGTTAGAACACCTATTTAATTAAATATAATATTGAATGTGGGTCCAGCCAGACGTACCCGTCAATCAGCTTTAGCGTTATACCGTATTTTAAAGCGAATTTTCTTTCCTACCCCTTTTCCCTCCATTATTGTTGCCCAATTAGTCGGCCTCCCTTTTTAGTCATTACACGAACGGGGGGACACACTTAATGATAATTCGACTTTAACCCGATTATCTGGCGCACATGTGTAAACAGTTGATGATGGACTTTTGGTTAAAGCGATCAATAGCAGTTTATTATAAAAGGGCAACACTTAAAGAAGAGAAAGCGGGAAGGAGCTGAGATTTCCCCCAAAACCTTTATACTGCACCTTGGTTGTCCTCCTGCATTATTAAGGGAAGTCCGGTCGGTTAGCTAACTTGGACATGGTACTTAGCAGAATCGCCTAAAATATATTTCTTAACCAATAGGTTACGAATATTGATTTCCGTCTTTGGTGTGCACAAGTTTCCACCTTATTAGTGAAAGCCTTGGAATATGCGATCGCACGACTTGAAAGTAACACAGTAATTTGCCCAATATCATCGCGTAACGACAATCTTACAAAATTTATATTGTTCGTTATAGCAATATGAGTGGATTAATGACAAATTACCCAGTATAAGGTAATATTCGGTAAATAATGAACTTAAATACACGAACCCTGATATCGCTTTGTAATTCATCTATTTCCACGCGTTGTTACTTGACGACCAAACGAAATGTGATTTAACCGTCCCTTCTATTGTTTTGGGGACGATAAACGCATTCGTACACCATTACGCCAAAAACACCTTTGTTTTTCGATGGGAACTTCACCAAAGCTATTGTTCATGGTCGTATAGAAGTATTGTGTTACGAATCCATCGGCCGGATGTCTACTGGGAGGCAAAACACTTTACTTGACGTTTTTTTAAAAGTAGGGTATCAACCAATATCTCAGAGATCAATAGTTAAAAATGTCGTATCCAACTAAACCAGAAAATTTCCCACCCCTACCTCCGGGTTATTCAACATCTCCTCAATATGGAGAACAGGTCAGTTCGTTATTTGTGTCTTTTCAATAATATTGTCAACAATTGTCAGGGAAAACTGTATAAAATTATTGTTAAAAGAAACGGACATATCTGGATTTAGGGGTATTTTTTAAATTTTATCAGTTTCATTTTTTAAAATCTTATTTTTTTAAATTGTATGTATATAAAGTTTGGCCAGGAAGGGATTGTATGATTAAGTTGACAGAAATGTTAGGTATTATAAAGAAAAGTAACAGAGACCGGAAAAGTTAAAAATACAACTATTTTGGGGCATTATCTGTTCGGATAGCAGTGTTTTCGGGAATACATTGGTCAATTTACACCAAATATTCCATACTTGTGGTTAAGTATATTAAAAAAAATTAAATATAGAATTAAAATAAATCTGTTTACTCCAAAAAATCCTTCAAATATATAATCGAGTTGAAACCATAATGTACTATTTCTACCTGTATAATTGTATATAACAGATGAACAGTTAAAAAACTTAAAAGGCCTATAAGAACACAGTATGTTTAAGCGAGTTTAAATGATGCTATTAATTTCTAAATTTTACACTTCTAAAAAGTTTTAACCCCCTTAGTGTATTGTTTGGGTTTGTGTTTTTACACATCCATACCACTTTGGCGGTTGGGTTAGCTTTATAATTCGGAAAATCGATGTGTAAAACATAATTTCCGACCGTCCCCTCCACCCCTGCGTAGTTTGAACTGATAGAGGATGTTTAAATAGCTAGTGTTGATCTAGTGTCACACTTTTACCAATGAAAGTAACTAATTACTCGAACCAGATATGTTGCAACCGAAATTTAGTCGAATAACCTTTTCCAAGACTATGTAAAGGGGATTTCCAATACAATTTAATATGACTGAACACATATTGTGTCTAACTCGAGGTTATTCGAGAAAGAGTTGTGCAAATATTTGGAAATTTTAAGAATCTTAGCTGACAAGGTCTAGATGTACATGATTCTGACCACAATACATGCTTTTTTAAAGACTTTTTTAAAACCTCTAATTGTTCGTCACCAAGATCGTTTTTGTAGCAAATTGGTATATGTATCGGTCGCGTTAATCATTTGTCCAAATACTATATGGTATATGGCTGTTTAGGTCTTCATGTTAATTATCGATTTCGTACAGCCTTACATATCAACTGCTCCGGGCACAACTTACGTCACACACCAAGTTGTGACGACACACCATAGCAGCTTATCGATGGCGGGAATGAGGAAAGCGATTCCGGAATTACCGATGGCATTTGCGATTACTTGTTGCATTATAAACTGCATTCTAGTTGGCTTTGGTAAGATTTGCGTGTAAAAAGTTAGCTAGATATTAAACTTTGTTTGCAGGAACTATAATAGCTGGTTTCGGTGTGCTGTGCTGTGGTAATGTGGGTGAATCAGGCGGCAGTCGGTTCGCTACGTTCTGTATCAACTTCTGGGTGGGAATCGCACAGATTATAACTTTGACTGCTTTCCCTGTCGGTTGGATTTGGAGCATTATGTGGGGAGTTGCGTTTATTGCTATTGCAGGTGAGGCCTAGCTATATTTTGTGGATTGAAGTATAGGATAAACTAAAGGGTTCTTATCCTACTTAGATTCGTCAGAATACCCGCTAATATAGATCCGGATAAAGCGGCCATTGTTTATCCATACCCACAGACCACGTTTGGTTGGGTTTCGGCTTGCATGAAAATAACTTATGTATATTATACACTCGATATTGTACAATACTGGGTTTCGTAATCTGATGTGATTACAGAAACCTTCCTCTTTAAAAACCGTTTGAATGTTGAATGGTGGTTAACACGTTGTTGACCACGGTTGACACTCTTGTTGGTATGTTGGGGTGGTACTAGTTTAAATGATGAGTCTACTATAATTAATGTTGGACCTGTGATGTTAAATGCATGATCGCAGACGAAGCGAAGAAACGCGAACAAGGGGGTGACACCACGATGACAACGACATATCGGACACCCGCAGGCTTTCCCCAAGCATCATCAGCAGGCCTCCCTTAGATGGATCCCACAGCATATGAAGTTCCATCATAATTATTACCGCTATGAAACACTGTGCCCTCGATTTACACGGTTATTCACCGTTTTATCCGAACAAAAGTATACCTTTTCTATTTGTATATTGTTATATTTGAAAAACAAGATGTTAAATGCTGTAAAATAATAAGGCTCTTTTGCGCTAATCAATTAATCCTTTGACACATCCTCTTTAAACATACTTAAACATGACCTTATTAATACATATCGTGTGTGAATGCATATATAAGTTTTGTGTGAGTTTTGGTATATACCTGGATTTTGATAATTATATATTAGCCGTTGTTTTTAACTAAAAGAGTGAATTATATCTTTTCCCCCTAACCACAATTTGTTTTTTATACGCCGAGAATGTAGTTTGTTTCTGCAAGAAAGAAAGTGTGGGTCCCAAAGGTAACCATCCGATCTTGCTATTAATGTTTATTACACAATTGATGTTATTGTCAGATATGTGCACATCAAATCTATGTTATTATTATTTCAGAAAGTTTTACCCGGACTGCCATAAATTTGTTTCTGCAAGCATAATCGCACAGGTCTCATAATTATCAAACCAAACTTTTTTTATGTGCAGTTAAAATGAATATTTCTGTTAGATTTATGAAAAATTTACCACAAATGTTTTAAATTAAAGCATCTTGACAAGCGCTTTAGTAAAAAGAAGCTAATTTCCTAAAACAGCTCGATTTAGTTTTTTATGGGTTCGGGGAATCACCTGGGTTTAGTACATAAATTTCTGTTTTTATATTACTAGGGCATGTTATGTAACAATTCTCTTAAAGTTTAAGGTTTAACTCTTTCACTCCCGGCCAAATGCATTAATTTAAACATGCTGTCCCGCAGTGTTTTTTACAATTTTTGGTCATTTTCAAATTAGCACAGTTTTTTTCAAATTTATGCTATGATTTAATATTTAGTATGGTTGGAAAGATAATTTATCCCTCTTTTAAACAAACCGCACACCTAGAATCTACCTCCAATAAAGAATATATTATGTAAACTTTAGTGAACACCACTTTTTATGTAAAGAAAATTCTGCTCGACTTTGAAAATTTTGAGGTGCACTGACAAACGAAATACTCACTAATTATTGGTATGCCCAAATGATATGAAAATTGGAATGTAGATTGTCTAATAGTTTTTGTACTCAGGAAAATTTGAACTGTATTTGTATCTTCAGTAGTTTTTTTTACTATTCCTAATTGAAATTTTCCTTTATTCTAACTATATTATGAAAAATTGAACCAAAATGCATTGAAGTTTTTAGTTTTGTAGAACTAAAATAGTAAAAAGTATAAATAAGAACAGTGAAGGAAGTGTAAAAAGGGCATACAAAAGCAAACAAACACAAATACTATATCCAATATTCTTCAAAGCAGGGCACACCGAACTAGCTAGTCTCGCCGCCTTTTTCTTTATCGTGCGCTCAGCAGGCCCAGCTGGATTCATGCTTTGGTGAACACGAAGCATAAACGCCTGCTGCGAAAACGTCACCAACGCTCTCCTTTTTTTCTCAACGGCACGAAATTCACAGAGAATCTAAAGAAAGACTTGCTTGACAAAAAGAGCTTCTCCGCAAGTTAACGCGACTCCTATTGGCTGAGTTAGTCACTTGTAAATTCGTGTAAAATCGATAGAAATAAGAGGCGAAGCCTTGAAAAAGAAAGGCTATCACTCCTCTGAGAAAGGCATTTTTAATATTTCTCCACGAAAATTACAGAGAATAAAATATAGGGTTTCCTTGATCGAATGAGCCATAGCTGAGGTCTCTACCATTACGCATTGCGGAGAAATCGTTTTTTAGATTTGTATCCATTTATGTACATGCGGGATACCATGTTTTCCCACCAACTCGCCATATATGGCGAGTTGGGACGGAAAGAGTTAATCCGATTCTATTACTTCTCTTTATAGATGTAGCGGCGATATGGCATGCCTGTCACAATCATGATTTAGAAACAAATTACAATTTTTAGGGTATTACCTTAGGTATACTATTTCTTTCTTCTAATTGGCATAGCAGTGTGTAAAGCATTAACTTTCACCAATCTGAAAATTTAAACGTCCGCTTGGTCTTATTAGATTTGTCAGCGGATAAATTTAAATGGAAATTTGTCTAGTCAGAAGTCACTATGCCACTACTGGGAGCGAATTTCTTACCAAGATATACTCAAACTCGCTGTCATAACACCGTTTGGTTTATTGGAGTTCTTACAAATGCCATATGGGTTAGAAAACTGCACAAGCATTCCAACGTCTCAGGGATACAGCATGTCAATCATTGCCTTTGTTTACAATTTTCTCGATGATAATCTTGTGGCCATCGCATTATCTTTCGAACAGCATAAACATTTAAAACAGATCTTTAAACAGCTTAAGGAAGCGTTCAACTAATTATTCTTCATATCTCTCTCATGCAAACTGACCGCACAAAAACGGCTGTCACTCAAAATCCTGACTTAGGAAGTCACAATCAAAAATTAAAGCTTGGATCTGCAGCCTAAACTCCAAACTTTAACTTTTGAACCCATAGCCCTTCTTACATCGGCAAGTTTTTTTCCAAGAAAACAGCTAGCAGATGCACAATCAACACCTTTATTTCACCAAGCACTGCTCCACTATTACAAAACTTTACAGCTAAACAAGAACACCGACGCGTAGCCTAACACATGCTGCTTCCAATCAAACAAACATTGGTTAATCACCACCATTGTTTCTTAGCAAAACTCTCGTTTATAAACAATGACAAAGGGAAGGTAGCACTTGTCACATCTTAATTGGTTATGCGCCATCTTAATGATTACGGACTTGATCAATTTAAAGTTTCGAGTTGGACAAATCAATTTCCTCGGACACCGCGTAAACAGAGATGGTGCTCAACCACTTCCGGACAAGGTAGAAGCAATCCAGCAGTTTCCCCGTCCCACTGTTATCAAGTCACTTCAGGCATTTGCTAGTATGATAAACTACTATCATCGTTTTATACCGCCTACTGCCACAATCATGTCGCCAATTTACGACTGTTTGTCCAGAAAGTCATCCAAGCTAATTTGGATGACAATTTGAATTCTTCCATCGCCGAGGCTAAAACAGCCCTGGCAAACGCTACATTGTTGCACCATCCTGCACCACACGCGATAACCGCTATAACAACGAACGCATTTTGGAAGGCCGCATATTTACCGCTTAAACAGATCACAAACCGCTCACCTTTGCATTTGCATAAGTACAAACGCCCTGGTCTGCCAGGCAACAACGTCATCTGTCTGCCATCTCCGAATATACGACAGACGTTCGACACATCGAAGGAATACGCAACCACGTTGCCGATGCTCTCTATAACGTTGTAGTATTATTTCAATCCAACTTCCGCTCGATTTGGATTACACGTCCCTGGCAGCGGCGCAGATGGACCCGGAAATACAAGCCTATCGTACCGCCATCACTAACCTCAAACTCGAAAATATACAACTCGGCCAGTCGAACCAAACATTACTATGTGACGTTTCCGCCGGTTACCCACGCCCGATCGTCCCCAAATCTTTGGCAAAGAAAGGTTTTTGATGTAGTTTATGGCCTGTCTCATCCCTCAATTCGAGCCACACGGTAACTCGTCGCTTCAAAGTTTATATGGCATGGCTTACACAAACAAGTGGGAGTATGGGAAAAGCAGTCTACGAATAGTCTAGCACCGCCCTCGTATGAAGGACCATATTGTACAGTACAGAGGACTGACAAAACCTACACGATAGATATGGGGGGTCGCGAGCAGGTGGTATCCATAGACCGCCTGAAGCCTGCACACCTGGACTTGACGCAACCTGTACAAGAGCACCAACCACCGCGACGCGGAAGGCCACCTAAACACAATCACTTCCGGACATCAGCACGACAAACTATTACCGAAGAATCCTTGTACGAGTACCGGTCGACACATCCGACCACCTGTACGTTTCAGATCGTAATTACATGTCCGCTTCTGGCGGGGGTACTGTAACGACCACCCGTCATCTATTTTTACATAACTTTGTGTATTGCGCAACCAGTCGTTATTGGTGTGTTACTGAAAAATTATTTGCGATGACATAGAAAACTGTTGAATAAAAAAACTACAACACAATGTTATAGTTTCTCTAATTTACGATGTAGACAACAATACGATATCGGCAGACTGTATTGTAATTTCACGTATAAACAACATCTATTGTTCACTGTACGCTGCTGTAGCCTATATGGATACACACATGTTTACGTGATCAACCCGAATACATTGAACACCAACAGAACAATGTGGTATCCTGTAACGACTCGCACTTTCCAATTAAATGATGCAGACATTAGAAGAATGCATTCTCATCAACGTGCAAACCAAATCTATTGTTCGGGTTTAGAAATCATGTACTGTATTTTTTCTTTATTGCGAATCCATATAAAGTGTCGCTCTATCTCAAAAACAGACACAGATGTCTGGATAACAGCGCCGTGCTTTCGAGACGCACGTCATGTTATCTAGACGCAAACTAAATATATTTGCATATTTGATTTTCAAGTTTAAAATCGTTAGTCCAATTGAAATGTCTCCTACTTATGCATTCTGAACAAAAATCTAGGCTTATACAGCCGTTAACATTACTGTGACTTAATTTGTGACATACTAACTTACGTGTTTACTTAATGCATTTATTGAACGGTACTTAAGTAGGTACGTCGCGCAATTGTCCAGAACACGTGTTGGACAGCAAGCAATATGAAGATTATTGTTGCTGGATTTTCAAAAACTGGAACTAAATCGCTGTCTAAAGCTTTGGAGGATTTAGGGTTCAATGTTTATGATTATCTGGAGAATTTCTGGTACTTGGGAGATGACTGGAAAAAGATTTTAACTGATGGCGGGACAACAAAAGATTTTCAACGAATGTACAAAGACGTGGACGTTGCAATTGACTCGCCGGTCTATGTATTCTGGGAGGAACTTCATAAAGCGTTTCCTGATGCCAAGATTATTTTGACATTAAGAGACGAGGATTCTTGGTACAAAAGCCTGGTGAAACAAGTCGACGAAATTGACGGAAATACTTGGTTAACTTTGATGCAGATTTTATCGCCTTCGGGAAGAAGTTATTATGCTTATAGACGGCTCTGGGTTATGGCTGTTTTCGGAACTTACTTAAGAACCACTTTTCATAGTACACCGATGAATGAAATGCGACATCGCATGACATATCGTCAGCACAACAAGTATGTAATGGAAACTGCTCCAAAGGACAAGTTGCTTGTGTACAAAGTGACCGATGGTTGGGAACCGCTATGTAAGTTTCTGCAGAAGGACATCCCAAATCGCCCGTTCCCACATAAGAACATTGGTGGGAAGTTTTTTGACGAAAATCATCCAGTTTTGTCCCGCATGAAAAGAGAGATGTTGATTTCCGTTGCCGTTCTCTTTTCAGTCGGAGCTTTTGGTTTTTATAAAGTTATAAAATCTATGACCATTTAATACGAATATATCAAATTCAATATATTTTGAATAAGACAGCTTCTGGTGGTATATATCAAAACGCATGTAGGCAAAGGTAGAGTCGTGTACCATTTGCGCATGTCCACAAACCACACAAGTTGGATATCCATATATAAATATGTTGTCATGTCAGCTGTTTAACCAGTTCGTTTAACTGTACCACCTATGAATTTTACCTACGCGATAATAAAAATTTATTACGGTAGTTTTACGTTGTGTAAGTATAATTCCAGCGATTTTTTTGTGTTTACGGTTGAAATTTAGCTTTAGAAAAAATGACTTCTAATAGCCCTAAGTACGAAATAGGAAACTGCTGGGATAGCGTTTCTAGCGGATGCATTTTTATATTATTTAATATTAATATTTTAACAATAGTCAGTCGGCATTTAGTTTATTTTTAGTTGACTTAATTAACAAACGGTTCATGTAAATAGTCTTTAAGAATAACCGGCTAAGATAAATATATGTTAAATGGGCTATGGGGTACTTATCCGCACGCTTATCCACGTCCAAATACGCGCTTCATAATTGGAGGAGGGGGTGGCGGATCAGAGGAATCATCATTTCAAGTGTCTCCATAACATAGTGCTGATATATGCACAACTGTGTCTGTTTTTGAGAGGTGGAGTAAATATTTTATAGCAGGTAGTAATGAAGAAACAATACTGTAGAAATAGTTTATCCCGCAGTTTCTTTAGTGTTGTCATTCTAATTATTAGTGTTGACCAAAATCGTAATTTGTTATTGTATTTCTATGGATTACGTCAATATTTAGAGGCATAACCGAAAGGTGCATTTTTAGTTCCCATTTTATTCCTTATTCGATCTTGTACTGTATAATCGAGGAACATTGAGTTTAAACGAGGGCACGCCAAATTTCAGGTATGCATATGTGTTACAATGAAGTGTTATCGACAGTTTAAATTAATTATTAAGATTGTGTTATTTATTTTTTTGTAGTTACCGCTTCAACGCTTTAATACATTTGACGAATAAAATGATTGGTGTTCGTGAGGCATACCAAGTGAGTAACTGTGCAAACTTGCAAGCTGATCCACGGACATTAGCAAAGGGGCCGTAACAAATACTATACACGATTTCTTAACACAAACAATATATATGTTTTTACACGTTAAAAGGAATGCAATGTTACATTGTCGTCTTATTATCTTAATGATTAATTAAAAAGGGGCTAGTGGGTAGATACGATCACATTGTGCGGTTGTATTTGATTTAACACCTTTGCATGTTAGCTTCAATAATTAACGCGATGCGAAGCGTTTGTTAAGGAAACACGATTTTGGTATGATGTTTGTCATTCAAGTGCCATATACTAAGATTTTCCTTAAGATATTCTGCATATCTGTCAAAATTGTCAAATAAACTTCGTCTGAAATTCTGTTTCCATCATTATTTTTTAAGACAAGAAGATTAAAAAAGAACGGCATTTTTACGCAGTGTTAAGACGAGCGGTAAATATATATGAATTTTTCGATATTACACTTATATTAAAAATCGGTTAAAATTGTTGTATCAATCGCTGTATAACATATTTTTTGGCCGTGAGGTGGCGGTATATTCTAGTTGGTCGTATTTTTTAGTACTTCAAGTACGGAAATATGCTCATGTGGCCAATTGGTTAACGCGACCGATACAAATACCGACTCTTATACAAAAAAAACGGTCCTAGTGACGAGGCCATTAAGCACAGTAAAAAAAAATTTAGGTACGGAAGTACGGTCGTGTGGCCGATTGGTTAATGCGACCGATAAACATAGCTTGCCTGTCACTCACACGCGAAAACCTTATCCTAGTAAAATATATTTTACAAACAATAAAAGTGAAGCGAATAAAAGAAACTTACGTCCGGAATTTTAGCATCGAAATGTACTAAAAACGATATTTTTTAAACGAGTTCTCTAGTTTACACGAAATGCAGCTGATTCAAACAGTGATAGTATATATGAGCTGTGAAGTGATAATACCTTCTTTTTAATACTATAATTAATTTTGTTAAATGAAGCATTTGGATGTTTTTTTGTTGTTTTTTTTTGCTTGCCTCGTTTTATTCAATTAAAAATGTGGCAAGGCAATTGTGGGTTTAAAACATAACCAGGTAATATATTATCTATTCAATATCAACAAGTAATTTTCGAACTCTGTAATGTGCGCTAGATTGTTTTCTGTTTATTGGGGAATTTGAAAGAAGTGTGCGTTAAAAGCAGAACTAACACAGTGTTCATTTACGAAATTTCTTTGACGATAGAAAGAAAAGCAAAGGACAATACCGTGTCTGAACCGCAGTATTTATTTTCTAAATATTTTCGTTTGTGGATTAACTAACGACGATGCACATTAAAGCTTTTGTTGTTTAACCACGTGATCACCGAGTCAATGCTAACAATAAATGTTTAACCACGTGATCGAATGCTAACAATAAGCAATGCCACGGTTACTTTAAAACACCAGGACGCGTAGATAAACCGAGATGACTATTGGCGCTAACGTCCAGATAAATATTATTATGTGTAATCAGGGTCAAGTGTTTTTGTTTCTGCAAGCACTAGCTGGATGGGTTCCGAAGTTAACAAACCAAACTTTGTAATTATGTATAGTTACAAAGTACACACCCTCGTGCATGTCTGGACCGTCTAGCAAATTCGCCATATGTCATCTTATCACTAGTTCCCCATAATTCCCCCTTCACACGGTTATAAATCCATTTTTACATGATCGCAGGCTTTAACATCCCCAGGACATTTTCCCGCATATTACCATGCTGTAGTGTTTATATTGCACACGCATATACTAAATTAATCATTATCTGCGTGTCATGGTCGCAAGTAATAAAGAATAAAATCAACCTTCCGTGACGGATTACGGATTACCGGAGTCATAGTGGACTTTTTTCTAGGAAAAAATCAAATTAAGTGCAATGCATTAGCCGCCAAATTTTCTGGTTTAGTTGGACATGACATTTCTAACTATTGATCTCCTTAATATTAGTTGAGATCGCAGTTTGATAAAGGTAGCTTCTAGAAAATTACTTTTGCTCTCCAGTAGACGTATGAGCATTGGATTCGTAACACAATAATTTTGTCTATGAACAATGGAACAATAGCTGTGGTGAAATCACAACAGCAAATCAAATGCTTTTCAGTGCTTTGTGACTATGTTCATCTCCTGCAAAACAATGAAAATAATCATACGTCACAATATGTCAAGAATGTGATTACGAAGTTGTGATAAATCTATTTTAGGTGATGCTGCTAAGATTAAGAGTTATTCAAGAACACAACCGTCTTATTACCAAATGGTCTCGATCTAACAGCCATTAGGTTGTTTACCAGACCTTTCCTTTCTTTAGTCGATAAGGTAACCGACCAGACTTCCCTTAATCGTGTAGGAGGACATCCATAGTGCATCGGTCAAGCCCAACATGGGTGCGCGGTCGAACCGCAGTTGGGATGTGTCCGGGACCATCTTTCCATGTTTCATCCGTCATTGACGGATCATCAATGGCGGTATTTGTCCCGACTTAAATCTCGATAATGATACAACTCATTGAACTGCTTTATTTGTTGTTATTTATACTTAAAGCTGGTTAGTAATAAAGTATTTACACAAAACGTGTTAACAAAGAGGGTTACTTCTATTGGCACTTCATACCAGGTGATGCCTGGTTCATATTGCTAGCTGGCCTTAGTGGTTTGATGCGGAGTCTAGATGCGGTTTGTAGATGATAATGGCTCTTCATAGACGGATTCTTCTGTAGGTGGTTTTTCGTAAGGTGGAGGTGACGGTGTGTTGTGCGGTTCAGGTAGAGGTGTTAATTAGTAGATTGTGGGTAACGTCTGGGACTGGCTTTGAAGTGCCGCCTGTGGGTAGTTAGTTGATGCCGCTTGTGGGGGGTTTGTAGGTGCCGCTTGTGGGTAGTTTGTAGGTGCCGCTTGTGGGTAGTTTGTAGGTGCCGCTTGTGGGTAGTTTGTAGGTGCCTGGGGAAAGCCTGCGGGTGCCTGGTATGTTGTTGTTGTGATCGTCGTGTCGCCTCCATGTTTGCGTTTCTTCGCTTCGTCTGCGATCATGTATTTAACAACACAAGTCCAACATTTAATATAGTGGATCCACATTAACCGCTGGTAAAAACACAGTATAGCTAGCTCTCACCTGCAATAGCAATGAACGCAACTCCCCACATAATGCTCCAAATCCAACCGACAGGAAAAGCAAACAAAGTTATAATCTGTGCGATTCCCACCCAGAAGTTGATACAGAACGTAGCGAACCGACTGCCGCCTGATTCACCCACATTACCACAGCACAGCACACCGAAACCAGCTATTATGGTTCCTGCAAACACAGTTTAATATCTAGCTAACTTTTCTTAAGCATATCTTACCGAATCCAACTAGAACGCAGTTAATGACGCAACAAGTGATCGCAAATGCCATCGGTAATTCCGGAATTGCTTTCCTCATTCCCGCCATCGATAAGCTGCTATGGTGTGTCGTCACAACTTGGTGTGTGACGTAAGTTGTACCCGGAGCAGTTGATATGTAAGGCTGTATGGGATCGATAATTAGCTTAGAGATGTAAACAATAACAAAGTACTGACCTGTTGTCCATATTGAGGAGATGTTGAATAACCCGGGGGTGGGGGTGGTAGGTTTACTGGTTTAGTTGGATACGACATTTCTAACTATCGTTTACCTGACTTTGGGATTTTAGTTATACCGATTAATTCTAGAACTTTCTGTTTAGCATTAAAGAGAAAAAGCTAGCGGCTGGTTTTGATGCAACTACGCTCGGGCGACGTCTCGACACATTAATTTTGGGCCAATTCATCTAATTATAAATGTTAATCGTTTACCTTTGTTACACGGATATATGCAATTAAGCAAATAAAACCAATTCATATTGAACAAATGATCCAATTTATATTTATTTCAAATATATAATATTGATTGCTAAACTGATAAAACTGCTTTTTTTTACTAAAATCTTGAACAACAAGAAACAATCTTTAACTAAGAGCCACAAGCAATAGACGCCCATCCAGTTGCCGCAATCGTAAGGTTAGTGTGATTTTCACCTGCTCGCTTCACGGTTAAAGGCTTCAATAAAATGTTCTGTAACATTCCATACAAATATAAAAGAAACGGGCGAGGTAGAAACAGACCCACTCAACCATTGCGTTTCGGTCTGTGGCGTGAAACAGAATGTAAAGAGGGTTTTCCCGTTGTCTCCACGTCACAAATGGATGATTGAGTGTCTTCTTTGTGACTTTGCTTTAAAGCAGGGGTCGGCAACCTACGGCCCGCGGGCCGCATCCGGCCCGCCAAGCAAAATTATCCGGCCCGAGACATCTTACTAAAGTATTATAGAATACGGCCCACTGTGTCATCTGCAATCTTAGATTTTCATGAATTTCAACAATCTAATGCGGCAATAATAAATAATGCGCCTGACCGTGTCTATTGAGAATGTGTGCGAGCAGATAAAGAAAATGCTTTGAGAGAAAGCAATACGTGTGTGTGTTTGTTGGCATGCGCATTAGTGAGAGTAGAAGCAATCCAATTGTAATATTATGACGTCATGACACATATTATGACATGTTACATTATGACACAACAGACATCGTTTTTGCTAGTTCATATGTGTTTACATCGTGTTCTTTACTAACTAAAGTCCTGTACGATAGATAACACTCGCCAGTAAACATATATTTTTGTAATTGATTTTGCAATCCTGAAATGTTATTAAAACGTAGATAAGTTTGATGTGGAGTTGAGAAATTTATTACGGCCCGCCGAGATCATGTTGAGTTTGGTTTTGGCCCGCGACTATGAAAAGGTTGCCGACCCCTGCTTTAACCCTTTAGAAACGATAAGAACAAATTTGTCCTTTTTGACATATGCTCATTCAAAATGAAAAATCTCCAAAATTTCTTGTCGAAACTGCTGAAGTTTGGTCTTATTGGAAACCTATATGATATATCTTTTGAAAACAGCAAAAATAAACATAACTTTGCATTTAAAATTTTAAGGTAAAGTTTAGTTGAATTTTATGACTTTTTTGGGTGTAATTTTGAGGAAAAATGATCACAAAAAAACGTTTTTTTAATACTACGCTCAAAATGTTTGTTTCATTTAATGTTTCTATGGCAGTAGAATCAGTTTCGCTTCTTGGGATGTCCCGAATGTGATCTTACCTGTTTTTTTACATTTTGGGGGGGGTTTTGAGTATCTTTACGGTTATAGTCTTCAATTTGGTTCAAATCCTTCATTTATAGTTTATTTTAAGGGAAAAGTAGTAAGATAAAGCAATATGGACTTGATAGTAATCTAAATTTCTATTCTAACATTTTTTATAATAAAAAAGCAAAAAAAAAATTTGGCATGGGTGGACCTGTAACATGAACCTAGTGACGTAATATTATTTTGATGACGTCGTCAAACCAAAATTATAATATAATTGTAGGAAATTTGTTTCTGAATAACTTTGTAAAAATACGTTAGGCTGTATTGTCAACAGATCAAAAACTATAACATTGTATAAGAAAGAATATGACGTGGACCCCCAAGTAGTGACGTCATCAAAAAATAAAAATTTCAGAAATTTTGGAAATTTTATTTCGAACAACTCTAGTGTTGAACATTTTGCTCTAACTATAACACGAGAGGCGCTAGAGAACTACAAAGCGGACTCGGTCAAAACGCGCAAACAGCGCAAAAACAATCTCGTTTCTAAAGGGTTAAAGCATATCTATAATATACAACAAGTATATCTAAGCATAGAAGCATATGTACACAGTAGTGTTTACCTGTAATAAAATACGCAAGAAAAAAACACATACGCAATATTTGAAAATTTTACGAGCGACAATTTGTAACTTTCGTCAAACTCGAAACAACTACATATTTTTACATTAGAATTATGAAAAAACGAGAAAGGCTTAACATGACCTTAAGAACCAATAACTTTGAATCACAGAAGCAATAGATATGGACTTTTAAGCGTACATTGCATGCGTGAATAATTATTGAAGTCCAATTCGGTTTATTTGGTCGAAAACGTTATAAGTTGTTTCCATAAAACAACATACACTTTATAATAAAGGAATATTTCGTACATTTAAACGTATTGGTTTATTTGACAAACTAAGGCTGTGTTTCTATCGACGTAAAACTAACATGGTTAATGAACCGGAATAGTAGTACTTGCCAATGCGTGCATACCAAAACATAAAACATCATTATGTCGGATATTTGTAAGGCGATTAGTTTATTCTGCCCAAATATATTCGAGTGATTCTTTTTACGCCTCATATGATAGATTCATTTATTTATTAACATGCGTTACGCTTCGGCAGTAAAGGCGTCCGAGCCCGATAGTTCAAATTTTCGTCCGTGATTTGCAACCATCGACTGCGTTATACGAAAATGAAAATCGAATGAGATTTTTCCGACTCACCGAAAAAACATTTCAATCGAGTTAGTTAGGAGTTGCTAGCATTTTTCTTTGGCAGCATAGGATTTGTAGCGCGAGGTCTTAATGGAAAATGGATTAAATTACAGGAATGTTACCTATTGCAGTGTGAACGAATCTTACAAGAACATACACCTTTTCAAATAAAGAAGAATAGTTTGGTTTGGTAACTCAAGGCGCACAGCTTTTGCTTTAGAAGCAAAACTATGTGTTGCATATATAAAATATAAAGTGTGTTAAAGTATGCTACGAACCCTGTTTGCAGAAACAAACCCGTTACAATCTGGACATGACATTTTAGATGTTGTTAAAATAACGTACTTAATTTTCGATCTTTATATATTTAATGTGGAAACAAACTGATACACAAAGAAATAATGCTGTGGGGAAATATATAGACAATGGAAAGCGTAAGGAGGCATATTATTAATGTGAGTCTACGAAGAAACTTGCGATGGCATTTTTCTATTGTTTTAAAATGCAAGCAAATTAAGGGAGAACGAACAATGTTTTTATGCCGAGAAATGATTTATTTTATAAACACTTACATTGTGATGAATGAATTTACAAATGCATTGCATGAATGAAACAATAACTTGATTTCTAAGCTATCATATTGTCCAGGAACTCCGTGTACTTCCCCACATCTGTATATACTCCCAACACATTGGTTTGGTCGCATCCCTCGTTAGTACCAAAAGACACAATGCCATTCAAATACCACTGGTTTGTAATGAGATCACGGAACGTCAGCGGACCACCCGAGTCACCGTAACATGAATCTCGGTTCTTATTCCTGTGTTTTAAATGAATACACAGTTTAAAGTCTGTAATACAAGTCATTAGGCGAACGCGTAGCTCAGTTGGTAAGAAAGAGCGTTGCCGTTAAGTCAGAACATAGCAGGATCGTAAGTGGTCCCTGGCTGAGTTGGTTAACTATTCGAAGTGGACATCGCCTATACCCAGTATAGTAATGGGTTAGTGGAACTAACGTTCTGTTCAGTGCCCAAACCCTTTGGATATATACTGAAAAAACTCTTTAAATGTCTGAATCATATACAACACACTGCAATAGCACCGTTAACGGACGGTGGGCGTGAGGTAATAAGACGAAACCTTTGGGTGTTCCCAAACCAAAAAATAAAACAAGAATATTTAACAAAACATAAATAAGAACAATTTACTGATAGTGAAATATTTTCCGCAGACTCAACATAAATGGCTGGATAAAAGACGTTTGTATGACGTATGCGGCTGTGGACAAAGCGGTGCCATGACAACTGAACCCCTTACAACTGAACCCCTTACAACCGAACCCTTACAACTGAACCCTATACAACTGAATCCCTACAATTAAGCCCCTTATAACTGAACTCCTTTTAACTAAACCCCTTTAAACTGAACCCCTTTACAGCTGAACCCATTTCAGTTGAACCTCTTTACAACTGAACCCTCTTTTCAGTTAAAAGGGTTCTGTTAAAAGGGGTTCAGTTGTAAAGGGGTTCAGTTGTAGGGGCTCAGTTGTAAAGGGTTCAGTTGTAAGGGGTTCAGTTGACTGGTCACCGACAAAGCAGCCGCGTCGTCTTTGCACACTCTGTGCAATCTATCTTAATATTTAATAATTACACAAGGTGTATACACTAATGTAAAACTCACGCATAACCAGCACAAATCATGTTGTTTGTAACAGAAAGTCCGGCAATTCCAAGTTCCCCGGCCTGTTCAGAAAATAGGCGTACACAAGTAGGGCGTGGCACAAATGGAACTCTCACTTTTTGAAGTATAATAGCTGAGTTTCCACTTGCTGTAAAAATGTTTGTGAATGAAGTATTTGCTTGTGGGCAAACTAGGGATGTTTTTAATTTGCATGTCCGGCTCGTTAGTCTAGCGGTTTAGTGCGAAGCCTTTCAACCGACAGGTTGCAGGTTCTAAACTGGTCGCTAGCTAGTCGGTTGTGTCCTTGGACAAGGCACTTTACGGACATTGTCTGAACCCAGAGGATTAAGAGGTTCTACCAAATTAAAGGAACATGTGAATCATACACAACACACTGCAATATAAGTTCCAATAACCCGACGATGGGCGCGAGGTGATCTGACGATTGCCCTTGTGTTAACCCCCTTGGTTTTCCGATTCACCGGGATAAACATGGATATCCTATCCATCCTATCCTACATATTTTCATATATCTTTGGACAGTGTTTATAGATTTACTTACTTTTTTTAATCATTTGCCGAAGTGAAACTAGGAATATTAACATGAAATTTATCATTAAATTTTTTAGGCAAAATCCGAAAAAACTAAACCTTTTTTGTTCTGCAATAAATTCGTAAAATTTTTATTTCGAGCCGTTTATTTTACAATTTTGAGTTGGAACCCTAGAAACAAAACTGTTGAAGTCAAGTTTGTATGGTCCACAAGTTCCAGTTACTATATATATTTTAATATCTTACCATCTTTACCCCAACCAGTAACAACCCCACGCTTCATATACTGCACTCTGTCGGTTTCTTGTGAGTGATATCCTCTCTCCGGCAATGTCTTATGCCGTTGACTTCTTGGGACACAGATAGGTCGAACCTATTAAATCATTTTCGATTTAGGAAGCTAATTAATTATGTATGTACACGAACAAGTTTTTGTAACGTTAAGGTAGTTAAAAAATAGGCTTAGTTAAATTAGTAGAAGGGTTAAATTGATTACAAAATGTTACTCATTTAATCGAACTAAAATCAAGTTAACCAAACGGCTAGATAAAGAGTTCATCCATCTTTAGAGCAGTCAGCAAATTTGCCATCTACTTATTGGAGGTTTGCTATGAGCCAAAGTTTAGCTCTAAGAAATTAGTATGCATTTAAATAGACTGTTGTTTTGAAATAACTATAGGCGGCAGAAGATTTTGGTACAGTCTAGTCAGGCCCGGTGCTAGGAACCGCGGGGTCCAATTAGAAATGTGATGGCGGGGCCCCTACTCTTCATAGCAAAATTTATTGGTGTTTATATATCATAAAATACATTACATACAAACTACAAAAATGTAGGCTACATTAAATACTTGCTATAAAACAAATTAAAGGTAATGTGGATGCTTATTTACGATATATTGTTTTACTTCCAACCATATATATTGTTTAGCAACCATATTCATTATGACGTAACAGGCAGACACAGAAATATAAATTTGACTTAGTTACGATGCATAACAAATTGATATTGTGAGAAAGAATATTATTTCACTTTTTATTTTACGTTTCAGTAGTATTTTAAACCTCGTAATACAGAAAAACCCCCGCTAGCGCGGGGCCCATTCAAGGTGCGGGGCCCAATTTGATCTAATCGGTCAAATCGGCCTAAAACCGGCCCTGAGTCTAGTCAACGAACTTAAATGAATTCTACATTGGTGACCCCGACGCAATTGAATCCGCAACCATTAAAACAGAAGAAAGACGAGCCGAAACAACACTGTGTCCAAATTTTTAACAACATTTTATTCTGTATAAAAACCCGAAATAAGGCTTGTATATGCGAAAAAATTATAAATAAACCAAAAACATCCACTAACTGTCATTGACCAAAATGTGAAGGCTATTCACAAGTCAAATAAAAATTGTTACATTTTTAATTAATAACTCTTTATTTTTGTCATTTTTACTTTTTAAATTTGTTTTATTTTTGGAAAAAAATGAAACGGAAAGTTAACTTTAAAACACGACATCCCCTGATAAAGTTCCTCTGTTAGGGTTGTCGTTGGTTAAACATAAAGTTAAACCATAAATTAAGCTATTTATAATTTAGTTATCATAACAACTTAATTAGTATGCCAGGTATAAATTAGTTATCTTAACATACTTACATAGTCGGTAATTGTGACCGGACGATCTAGTCGTAGAACAGCAATATCATGATCAAAATTTTGAACACCAAACCTTGCATTGTTTGTAAGATACGTGGGGTGACTGTGCTCTTCAGTGACTCGAAACACCTATAAATAAATAATATAAGACAAGTTAACTATGCGTCTTACACCAAACGGTTGGCAAATTTGTAGGGCAACACTAACAGAAGTGAAAGAGAAAAGGGGGAAACTGCTCATAATAACTATGGAAACTAATTCCAACCCTGCCAAAAATAATCATATTTTCTTCGAAACTAATTCTAACTTAACTACAAGGCGAACTTTAGTCATAACTCTAACTCCCTAATCTTTATTCTAGTATGTAGTTTCCTACCTCCCCTCCTACTCTCTTTACATCCCTTTTCCGCGAGTATTCATGTTTTAAAAATGTTATCAGTTTTACTTATTGACCAATATTGTTACCTGCTGGTGGGGATTATGCTCGTTCGATCGATTTGTTACGCCCAGATAAACTCTGAGGTCTTCAGGTATTATTCTGTGGCACAATTGTACTGTTAACTCATATATTATGCAAATTTTAGGTGAATTAAAGTTTTTATAGAAATTTATACAAACAAAAGGTGGTGTGAAATATCGTACACTGATTTTAGCTACATAATGTCATTAGAGTAAATATTATTTTTGGTATATAATTTTCTACAATACATATTCTTTTACGTATACAATGTTTTTTATTAAGAATTATGTTAAAAATTAAATGAATTGTCTCTATGGAACAACTCACGAGCCCATGCAGTGTGCAGCAGTCACCACATGCTGCTCTCCCACGAGCGAACCTCCACAGAAGCTTGTACTCATCAAGCCCCTCAAGTCTAAAAGTCATATTACACTTAATAACAACAATATTAGTAGGGTGTTTCATTGTAGGGTGTTTTATTTGTACATTTATTATTTTTATCGGTCTATGCTTTAATACATATGAAGAGCTTAGACCCCAAGACCGTTTTAGTACATCGCAATTACAATTCCGCCACACAACCGTTCTGTTTTTAAATAAATGATATATGTATTTGATTAATTGAAAAACGGGTACGTCACGCAACCCATGCAGTCGTGAAGTTTGTTCATTTTAAAGATTGCCTAAGGATTGTTTAGATCTAAAGAAAAGGATATTCATGTTTATCCCCGTGAATGGGAAAAACAAGAGGGTTAACACACGGGAAATCGCCAGATAACCTCGCGCCCATCGTCGGGTTACCGGAGCTATGGCAGAACCCATTAATCCGCTGGGTCAGGCAATGTCCGTACAGTGCCTTGCTCAAGGACACAACCGACTAGCTAGCGACCATTTTCGCACCTGCAACCTTTCGATTGAAAGGCATCCGCACTTTCAAAATTGCATAAGAATTGTAAGGATTTCGAGTCCAAAGATCGCTATACACTTAAAAAACTAAAGCATAAAAACTAAAGCTTTACAGAATCAGAACAACGTTTTACCACTTTACAGTCAAGATAAACAAACAATTCCTACTTAAATCAATGAAAGCCATCCAGGGCCATTCTCCTGTGCGGGAAGACGTCCCTCCGCTTATGTGACCTCGTATTAGATTCTCCCACACAAATGTATTGTTGCTCTTAATACCGCAGACTAGTAATATGTTAAACGGGTTAGAAACATTAGAAACAAATTGTAGGAACTTGTGTCTGTGGTAGCGAGCATACAAGTAGTTTAGCCTCTGCACGTAAGACTTTAATGAAATGTTGCTAAGATGCTTTGTTTTATTTAAAATACAATCTGGGATTCGTTTAAGGCACAAATATTTAAATAAGTCAGTTATAATGTTATACAATGTTTATTCTGCAAGTAAAAGGTAAAACTTATTCTGTTAGAAAAGTCTGACCTGGTCTACAAGTCGGAAGATTCCCGATGTTATTAGCTTGTATCAATCTACTGGATCGTTGCCATGTCTCATCGGCCCCACATGTCCAGTTCAGTGCTCCCGATGTTGGCACATACCTGTTTACAATTTCAGTTTATTATTTAAACTTTGAAAGGAAACTTAAATAATAACGGTAATTTTATTTGTTTATTTTAAAACCGACCGACCGATTAGTTTGATGGGTCAGTGCGTCGCATTTAGCCAAGATTTGCAGATTTGAAACTGATCACTATCTAGTCGGTTGCGTCCTTGTGCAAGGCACATGACGGACATTGCCTGAACCCATCGGATTAATGGGTTCTGCCAAATTGACGGAACGTGTGAATCATACATAACACACTGCAATAGCTCCGGTAACCCGACGATGGGCGCGAGGTGATCTGACGATTGCCCGTGTGTTTACACCCCTTGCGTTTCTATCCCATTTAGGGTGATAAACATGATTATCCTATCCCATGCTATCCTATTATACGAATTGCAAAAAGCATCCATCGCTTGATGTGTGTTATTTCGATCGTTTCTGTCAGTGCTTTAACCATTTTTAGTAAACCATTTTATTATATAGGTACATTGCAATTAAAAATTAAATATATACATATCAAATTAATGCCTAATCTGCTCACCATGTCACACATTGTATCCGGATTACAGATCCATATGTAAGAGAGATGTTGGAAGTATCCATGCCGTTTTGTGCAGTATGCGAAATGTTAAAAAACTGATGCGGAAATGGACAAGTTTTAACTGGAACAAGTAATAAGTTCGTTATTTAGTTGGATACGCACCAGATTGATTCAAAAGTCCGGCCCATTGGTCTAGCCGTCTTGCGGTTATGTGTGTCGCCTTTCAATCGAAAGGTTGCAGGTGCGAAACTGGTCGCTAGCTAGTCGGTTGCGTCATTGGGCAAGGCACTTTACGGACATTGCTTGAACCCAGCGGATTAATGGGTTCTACCAAAATAAAGGAACGTGTCTATCATATACAACACACTGCACTGGCTTCGGTAGCCCGCCGATGGGCGCGAGGTGATCTGACGATTGCCCGTGTGTTAACCCCCTTGGTTTTCCCATTCACGGGGATAAAGATGAAAATCCTATCCTATCCTCCTATACAACACACTGCAATAGCTCCGGTAACCCGACAATGGGCGCGAGGTGATCTGACGATTTCCCGTGTGTTAACCCCCTTGGTTTTCCCATTCACGGGGATAAACATAAATATCCTATCCTATCCTATCCTAAAACACAGATGTAACAATCTTATGTTGTTGCATGAACATGTGAATTCGCACTGTTATGTACAATTTCTACATAAGTAACATTTCTGTGTATATTGTATATATAGCTTGGCTTTGTGATTCATGTTTGAATATTTTAATGTGTTAAACAAATGTTATTTACTTTGACATCTGGGCAACGTGTTTGTCCATTGTCCATCTTCGCCACATACTATATGATCATCACCGTGTACAAGTCTGTATCCAACATTACATGTTATATTTATCCGATCACTATACTCGAAGTTGTCAGTCTTCAGCGAAACGAGGCGGCCGTTCAAAGGGTCTACTACCCGTGTAAGGCACTTCATTACTGTAAAATAAAATGATGTTAGCTTTCGTACTTTATGCTTTTAATGTTGATTGTTTATCATGAAGAGACGTGTTAAATACTTTAATACCTTGTCACTGCAAGCATATTTTTCTTTTTATTTTAAATGTCTCTTTAAAATGAAAAACCAGTATTTAAAATTGAACTTATTTAAATAGTTTATATCAAATTTTAATAATTTTATTACAACATGTTTTGATTTGTTTGGATAAAATTCTTTATTTTCCAAAAAAAGGATAAAGTACAGAAGGCTTAAAATGTCTTAGTTGCGTAAATTATAATTCCCCTGTTAGTAAAAGTACCAATGTTTTATTTGAGTTACACCAAACAACATATTACAACTTCCAAAAAAAAAAAAAAAACACGCATCTAACCATTAGTTCTGTAATACATCTTGTACCCAGCCATCTCTAGTGTGAGGTCGCTGTGAAAAGTGACGTCGACTTGTTTGGAACTCAGGTTAATCCATGTCCCATTATGCGGGACTGAGTGGCCACAAAACCTCATGGGTGGTGCATGGGGAGTGCGGATCTAATGAGTATAATATCAGGGTTATTGTTTTATCCACAGAAATAAAACGACGCAAGGGTGTTAACACACGGGCAATCGTCAAATCACCTCACGCCCATCGTCGGGTTACTAGAAGTAACTCACGATGTTGTGTTTGATCTAAAATATTTTTATAACCCAATAATACAGTGGATTCAGAGGGTGTCCGCTCAGCGCCTTGTAAAATGACAGCAACCTAATCAGCGACCAGTTGCGATCCTAAATCCTTCGGATAGAATCGACTTATTATCTCATAAACCTATTTGATCGCACAACATCGTGGAATGATAACTTAAGACCCATGTAGGACAATACAGTTAGGTGTGGGTTTCTTGGCATAACATTAATTGCATAATAATACGTTGAAAGGCTAAGAGCATTTATTGTTGGTTTGTCCAATCAGCCAAGTTTATGGTAATAACCAGTCTTTTAATTATCCACTTTCATCGTAATATCTCGAAAAGCAAGTCTTTACCTTTACCCACTCCTATCTAAGATATCGCACGACTATTTAAGCAGTATAAAAAATGTATTTTTTTATGGCAAATAATAAGGTTGGTGCTTTAAATAAATGCCACAAAGGTTAAACTCGAAATGTTAAATCAAGTGTAATATCTTGGGTAAATATGTTTGAATTGAACTCGTAAATATTGAATACGCATACCTCCACCCAGTCATACACACAGCCGTACTCAAAATGATCTTCAATGGAGAACTGAGGATCAAACCGAATCTCCAAGGTTCGACCAGGCTGGCTCTATTGCAAAATAAAGCAAATTAAAATGGGACGGGTTGTTCATGTTTATCCCCGTGTATGGGAAGACGTAAGAGACGTTAACATATGAGTAATCTTCAGGTTATATCACCATTACGTAAGGTAGCGTTGTTATAGGGGTAACCATCAGAATACCTTGTGACCATCGTCCGGTTAAAAATAGTTTATTTTTAGAGTTTTTTCGTTTATTGTATATGTTTCGTTTATTGTATATGGAATAAAAAAAGAGCACAAACGAACGCGAACTCGTTCGAACGCAGACGATCGAAGACGAATAAGGACATGCAGTAGCGAAGAGAGGCAAACGGTGATTTTTTTAACTCAATCAGAAAATTACAACAAGTACCATAGCAGAGACATAACCGGTTTTACGTATATACCGTTATTGCGTAAATTGTTAAAAATATTGCGTAGTTCCCTCGAAACAACTAAACTGGGTTTAGTGTTTGTCAGGACTTTAGATTAAAACGTCTCATTTGACTATGTTGAATAAAAAAGGACATACAAATAAATTATATTGGGAACTCAATGCAGTGAGGTACGAGGACTAAACTCTGGTATTGTTCGGCTGATGTTCTAAGATCATTTTCCCCGACTATATTAAAGTATTACGAAACAAAGGGTTAAATATTCAAACACTTGTAACTACCTGTATAGTTCTGGTGCAGGAACTTAATTTTGAATAAGGTTGTGGATAATCGTGTGAAGTCAATATACCAGTGTTCGCTCGTAGGACAGTATTTGGACAGTCGCCTAAAGTACAGATTAATGTTTTAAAAACGAAATATATGTAAATACTAGAATATACGTGAATACCAGAATATATGTGAAGAACCTTACCAACGCATGTATGCTGATTTGCGTGTAGATGGTAGCCGATCCTACATGAGCAGTAATAAGAGCCCGGAACGTTGTGGCATTCATGGTTGCAATACACCGCTTCATCCCAATCTTCCGAATTAGTTGCAGCAAGAAGGTCTTCACACTCATTTATGTCTGTTTTAACATATTTTAAATATAACGTATGTTGTAGTCTTGTAGCGTTCCGTATTTCATTTAACCCATTGTTTCTTTTTTTGGTTTCTTTTATGTTTAAACCTTTTGCGTATCTGTTTTATCCCCGACTTTGTGTCGTGACTTGTTCGACTTTGATTTAGTAAACGACTAGACCTGTAAGTGCAGGCCTAGTAATTGTTGAGTGTTTACAGATATACTAGCTAATCACCACAGTCCCACTGTATTTGTGCCCGATACAGCGCCATTGCATTACCTAAAAAAACGTATCTATACCTCCCACTAAATAACGTGTCTTGCATTTTCTTAAAGCATATACAGGTATAAACAAAAATATCCCATCCTTTCTTTGTTGTGGCCATGCTCTTGCGCCAATATTAATGTACAGACTCTTCAGCACTTTTATAAATCCCGTTTAAATTGAAGAAAACTTTTCGGGTAAATAAATATCCCGTCTTAAAAATATTGCTATGGTTATTTTTTCTTCCATATACTTCATTTAACCACATTTAGACCACATTATTCAATTGACACATTGGCCCTTATTACACTACTCTTTAGAAAAATAATGTTAAACTCCTTTTTTAATTTAATATGGAGTCTGATGGTAACGCATGGTTGAAATTCAATTAAGGAATATTGATGACAAAAGAATCTAACAAAAACAATCTTGGTACAAAAGTCACACACCGTCATGTCTGTAGTGTGCCGCAAATCCTTTGGGAATCGGATCTTCGTTCGAGTAGTCGGATACGAATCGAATCTCCATGGAATTCCCCCTTGAATAAATAGCGTGGTTTGGTGCGTGGCGGTGGCGACCCAGAGTTCCACAGTACCGTGCACCATTGTCAATCTGTATTATCAGTGTTATTAACAAAGAATAAACACGATTGGATGCAAAAAGTCATTTGTACTTTTTCGTTTAGCGTAAAATCCGTGTCGTTTTAAAATATTACCGACCTAAACGTGGTAATCGTCGTAACCCATGAATCCAAGGCTACATTTTGCAATTGGGTATTTCATTTATTTTCTACAAAGCAGCGGAAATGCGACAACTTAACATTCCATCTCATGTCATCTACATATCAATGTTGATCGAAAAATATAGAAATTTGAGAATCGGTGTCGCTAACCATTTGACTGAATAACCATTGATGATTTATAATGTATATGTATCAACCATCGTTCCTCAATCGGGGTAAACGATGCACACAATTGCACATACTAAGTAATTTTAGGTAGACATTTTTAACAGAAGCCATGTTGGTATCGTCAGTAAGTCTTGTGGAAATGCGTTAATTTCTTCTCTTGTAGTAATACGTACAGGTTTCCAGACAGTTCGTGTGTGCCCTCTAAGCAACTGTAATTATGCCCACATGTGTGTAATATCATTTACTTTGGTATGTAACATTCTTTTCGTGCATTTCGTGCTATATAGCCCGGCGTGTTTCGCTCTAAATTCTTTCACTATCAAGTACCTCCAATACAAGAATACATAAGTAAGATTTTTTTGTTTTTGTATAGAGTGGAATTTGCCGCTATATGTATCTGCTAGAAAGGCAACTTACCTGAAGGTAATCGTAAACGCAAGCACCGCCTTCCACTTCGTACGAATCCTCAACGTCAAAGTCGGTAAAGTGAAGCCGAATCCGGTAACCAGGTCTGCTGGTTGTTATTACCCAGCTATCATTAACATTGTCTGGATATGTCAGCGGATAATTTGGACTTTCTAATCTACCAAACGAAGCAGTCAATGTATCAGCTGACGAAAGTCCTAACCAGCTGAAAATTAAAACAACTGCGCACCGCATTATGATCACCTGAAATAATTAAAACGTTACCTTGCCACCTTCATACTTATATGTTATAGATTCGATAATCAGACAAGTTCGATGAGCTGCCGCCGCTGAGTTGTTTTCCTCGTTTCCGCTTCACTAGTTCTGCAGTCGTGCTCAAATCTTTATGACGTAAGAATTCGGCATTTCCTGCCAATATTGGTGCCAAAAATAATAGCAACGCGATTCGACGTTTCCTATCAAGTTTCGATTGTTCTAAACCGAATTATGAAGTTCAAGTTTCAGCTCAGTTAACTCAAAGTTCTTATTATCAAACTAGACAACAACGCTCAACTGAAACGGCCAAATTCGCTTGAAGCTATTTTAAAAAACCACACACATCGCACTAAAGCAAAACGACAAAGGCTTCATTTATAACAATTTGCTACACGTCGTTAGTTGGATAAGCTAACTGTGTATTGAATATTTGACTACGTGTCTTTAGCCGATAGCCAAAATGTTTACTAAGCCAATGGTACACAGACTTACACTAATTTACATGGTCGAAAATTTAATAAATATACGATACGGATATAAAA
This sequence comes from Ciona savignyi, assembly GCA_000149265.1. Lineage (NCBI taxonomy): Eukaryota > Metazoa > Chordata > Ascidiacea > Phlebobranchia > Cionidae > Ciona > Ciona savignyi. Next base: position 156,649 of record CH002502.1, read on the forward strand.
CTCGTAGTGGAGACATTTGGCTGTACATCACGGGGAGAATTGAAATGTGGTACACTACTGGGTAGTTGTCAGGTGTTGTCCATAGCCAGGTTACCATGGACATTGTAGAGTGTTCTGGACTTGATTTAAAAGTATAAATGACTCATTTCAATCTGTTAGATCGAGCCAACTTCATACACGTGACCTTGCCATTGCAGTAATTTAAGCGGCCGATTTATGTACAAAGTTACATTATAAACCGGTTTTGTGGACGAGTCCACCCCGTGTTCGAACTTAGATAAAAAGGAACACAACGAGCAGTTGACAACAACTCCGTTGAGGATCGCGATCGCTGTCGAATAAGAAATTCCTATGCGATTTTATTACAATAAACCGAAGGTTGTCAACCTTTTGAAAACAGTGTGTTATTTTATGAGTAATAATCTAATAAAAGCAACCTCGCCAACCATTGTTATGTGCGGTTAGCATATAATCCCCTAATTTGAATATAAGTAATTAAGACTGTTGTTAGTATAAATAAGAGTGCTGATTTGCATGCTTAAAGAATTTTAGGACTGTAGATTTCAGTTTGACTTGCACACATGCTTATATTTTTGATTTTGCGTGCACGTGAAATCACGCGGCGTGCCATTAAAGAACCTTTCGCGTGTTACTCCACCGCTGCGACTGCCCGAGTCAAAGTTAAAGTCTGGGTTGAAGCGCATTGCAGGCTGACGTTCAATCGCGCATAAGCTAACAAGCCAGTTAAGTTATTATGTACCGCTCTCTATTCCCGAGAGAATACACATTGATTTCTACTCTTTTTATTCCTTTATAATCCTGCGCCACGCTGGTGACAGATATGTCATGTCGCCAGGTCATAACGCATAAGTCATCCAATCAGTTTGAACCATTTTTAGGAATTCTAACTGGCATGCCGATAGTTTGCCTCGAACTTTATTTTAAACAAACCCAAGGGTAATTCCTGCTACCGGGAAAATGTGAATCGGTGCTTATATTTAAGAATTTTTACCATATCGCCAATTTCTCCGAATTAAAACGAAATATTTACCTTAAATATCTAAAAAAGTAAAGATCCGTCTATCAGTTAGAAATCACACACGTTTCACTCAAAATAACCCAGTTTACAAAAAAAACGTTTACAGAAAAAAGCCAAGAAAATCTAGAATATACAATCATGAATACGCTGGTATTACGTTTATGAAAGTACTAGACATTAAATATAAAATCATTAAAAAGAGAATCTTAATACAAACTAACAATATGCTTGAATCCTATACCCATCTTTAAACTTTTTTCGGAAAATTCCCGAAAATTTCAGTTTATTTTATTAAAACTAGCCTCATTCATTTACATAGAAAAAAATACGGCCAATTTATTTGACATCTTAGCGAATATGGTTTGGATCTGTGTTGGCATATTTAGGGTAAACAATACAAGCATGACAACCCATTTGCGAATTTTCGTCGTCGAATACTCTCTAGAAGCCGATTTTGGGCCTGTTAAAAAGTATATACTTTGAAACTGTATAAAAAAAGTTAAAGATAAAATAATGTAGAAAATAGACGAACGAACACGTCTCCGAATTTATCGCGGAAAATCCCTTAAAATATAAAATCCAAAGGGAGTTGACGCAAGGGAACTTACGCCAGACCCAAAGAAGCACGGCGATCTCGCATTTCAAGCAATTTTGTTCTTTTGATTTGTTTAATATTCGAGAACGAACTGAAAAGGACCATTCGACTCGAATCAAAAACACTGAAAAAAACTTGAAAATACATTAATTAAAATATTCTAGTTAACTCTTAAAAGCTCGAAAGACTATAAAGACATATTTTTTGGTTTTTAATGATTGTACGTTTTATATATCAATGTTAAAAACTTGTTCAGAAAACATGGATATCAAGTTTGTACAGGAAACTCGGAACACGCTGTGGTACCAAGCTAAATTAACAAGAGGCGAAATCCTTGTATCGGTGTTAACCCAAGGTAAGACGACAATTGTGTTAATCGTTCACCTGTTGGGCAACAAAAAGCGCAGGACATTTGTATAGAGCCCTTATTTCGGGAAATTGTCACACGCAATTACTTCGTCTGGCAATATTGCCTGCGTGATGTCAAACACTTTATGCTCAGGAAAGTCTATGCCTGTTGTAAAGGCAACTGAACCGCATTTACTAAAGTTCAAATCCAATACTAAAAGGGCGTGGTTGAACGAAAGGTTTTCCGCTTAGATTTTATTAACAAACGGGCGTGTTTATACAAAAGGATTTTCGTATTAAATTTATGGTATTTTCCACTGCTTTATAGCTGGGCCAATCACTGGATAGCTTACCATACTGTACGCAGAAGATACCAGATTAGACAAGACAGGAATCGTCTTCGCAATAAACGTATATTTCCTAAAACTTAACTGATCTTGTAATTTTAGAATTTTTATTTTTATCGGATTAATATATTTGATTAGGAAATAATTTTGAGGTTGGTAATTAAACGAGATGTAATTAAGCTATCAGCATTATTTATTATATTTTATTCATGACTTACAAACATAACTTACTACAGTTCATTGTTTTAACAAAAAAACTCGGAAAACCGGCAACACACATATTTCGTTCAAATTACGACATTGAGCGAACTTGGAATAAGAGTTCAGCGAAAATAATATGACATTTTTTAATATCAAAAATGAAATTGAAGGTGGTTAAAAAAATCCAGTAAATGTATTCATTAAATAAAATATAAAGTTTTATTTTATAGCTTTAGAACATATTTTTAACTTAAATTGTAAAAACATCAAAAATGAAACCTTATGTAGTGTTTGGAATAATTGTGGCAGTTTTGACTCTCACAGCGATATCTCCGCAGTGTTTAACGGGATATGATATCGCTGCTTCAGCGGAGACAACTTTCCCCGTAGGAAAGTATTCGATACGGACTAGTTGCTCGGTGATTGAGCTCGCATGTGTACGGATAACGGCTACTGGTAACCCTGGAAGTATTTTGCTGCTTTTGCTTAACTGAAACTAGATGCGTATGCGCAGTCTTGGTCTGGAGGTTTGCGCATGCGCAGCTTTGTATGGTGGTTTGCGCATGCGCAGTCTTGGTCTGGAGGTTTGCGCATGCGCAGCTTTGTATGGTGGTTTGCGCATGCGCAGCTTTGTATGGTGGTTTGCGCATGCGCAGTCTTGGTCTGGAGGTTTGCGCATGCGCAGCTTTGTATGGTGGTTTGCGCATGCGCAGCTTTGTATGGTGGTTTGCGCATGCGCAGTCTTGGTCTGGAGGTTTGCGCATGCGCAGTCTTGGTCTGGAGGTTTGCGCATGCGCAGCTTTGTATGGTGGTTTGCGCATGTGCAGCTTTAGTATGGTGGTTTGCGTATGCGCAGTCTTGGTCTGGAGGTTTGCGCATGCGCAGCTTTGTATGGTGGTTTGCGCATGCGCAGCTTTGTATGGTGGTTTGCGCATGCGCAGCTTTGTATGTTGGTTTGCGCATGCGCAGTCTTGGTCTGGAGGTTTGCGCATGCGCAGTCTTGGTCTGGAGGTTTGCGCATGCGCAGCTTTGTATGGTGGTTTGCGCATGTGCAGCTTTAGTATGGTGGTTTGCGCATGCGCAGTCTTGGTCTGGAGGTTTGCGCATGCGCAGCTTTGTATGGTGGTTTGCGCATGTGCAGCTTTAGTATGGTGGTTTGCGCATGCGCAGTCTTGTTTTGGAGGTTTCCGTATGCGCAAGCGACTGCGCGAAGGTAATCTTGCATTTTTTACATTTTCCACACCCAGCATTATTCTGCGTTCAACGTGGGTTGTCGTTGATTTATTTCATTGTTATGGATTCTGAGGTGTCTTTTCAGGCGTTATGACACTCGACGAAGTAAGAGTTCGCCTAACAAAAAGGTGGACATTAGTTGTCCATATATGCCCTTAGTTGTGTACTGTTCTATGTTAAATGCATTTTGGAGTTTTCAAACGATTCTTCGTTTTATATTCAGCTGCGGTAACTGGAATCGGGTACACGTGTGCCCCAAGTTCAACTTGTACCTTGTCCGGACAATATGCGACACTCGCCCAAAATATCATCAGCATTAAAGCTACAATAACGTAAGTAGAAGTAAAAGAAATACTGCAGGCATCACCCATTGTTACTTGTTGTACAATTGCTACAGTTATTTTAAACCTCAAGGGAAAACTATTATATGGGAAAAGGGCATATAGGGGAAACTGCACGCTAAAATCCGTTGGGGTTAGGTATAGGGTTCTAGTTAGGATTCTTTAATGGGGTTGAGATTAGTTTAAGGTAGGACTTAGCTTTAAGCCTGTACTGTCATCTTCGGTTGCCGCATTTATGTGAATAAAATACAAAAGCGAACAGTTCTAACACCATCAATCGTTAGATTACCTTGTTCCCATCGGAGCAATTTAGTGTGTTGGGTATAATTGAGATATTGCTTTTAACTCTTTGCCTCCCAACTCGCGATATATCGCGAGTTGGTGAACAAACATGGTGTCCCGCGTCCCTATATATAGGGGCAAATCTAAAATGCGATTTCTCCGCAACGCGTAATGTTAGAGAGCTCAGCTATGGCTCATTCGATCAAGGAAAGCCTGAAATTTATTCTCTGTAATTATCTTGGAGAAATATTCAAAATGTGAGGAGTGATAGCCTTTCTTTTTCAAGGCTTCGCCTGTGTTTTTGCTGAATTTTACACGAGTTTACACGTGACTAACTCAGCGAATAGGAGTCGTGTTAAATTGGGGAGAAGCTCTTTTTGTCAAGCAAGTGTTTCTTTACATTCTCTGTGAATTTCGTGCCGTTGAGATAAAAAGGAGAGCGTTGGTGACGTTTTCGCAGCAGGCGGTTATGCTTCGTGTTCACCAAAGCATGAATCCAGCTGGGCCTGCTGAGCGCACGATAAAGAAAAAGGCGGCGAGACTAGCTAGTTCGGTGTGCCCTGCTTTGAAGAATATTGGATATAGTATTTGCGTTTGTTTGGTTTTGTATGCCCTTTTTACACTTCCTTCACTGTTCTTTTTTATACTTTTTACTATTTTAGTTCTACAAAACTAAAAACTTCAATGCGTTTGGTTCAAGTTTTCATAATATAGTCAGAAAAAAGGGAAATTTCAATTACAAATAGTAAAAAAACTACTGAAGATAGAAATACAGTTCGAATTTTCCTGAGTACAAAAACTATTAGACAATCTACATTCCAATTTTCATATCATTTGGGCATTCCAATAATAAGTGAGTATTTCGTTTGTCAGTGCACCTCAAATTTTTCAAAGTCGAGCAGAATTTTCTTTGCATAAAAAGTGGTGTTCACTAAAGTTTACATAATATATTCTTTATTAGAGGTAGATTTTAGATGTGCAGCTTGTTTAAAAGAGGGATAAATTATCTTTCCAACCATACTAAATATTAAATCATAGCATAAACTTTAGAAAAACTGTGCTAATTTGAAAATGACTAAAAATTGTAAAAAACACTGCGGGACAGCATGTTTGAATTAATGCATTTGGCCGGGAGTGAAAGAGTTAAAAGAACCATTAGTTAACTGGGTAAAGGGAGGCAAAGTTGGGTAAAGGTAATAATCTACAAAACTGTAGTATTTCACCATCGTAACACCACACGATCTTCGTTCACCCGACCGTAGGAATGCAGCAAATATATTTTCCGCGTATTCCTATTCCACGTATCACCCCTTCTGATTCTGTGCAACGATACCAGGAGTTGTAAACTATCATGTTGGTTCAACGACAACTGCAACTTTCAACAACCGGCAGATGGCGATTGTGAGCCGGTAGATGGCGGTAATGGGACAACGATTTTTCTGCTGGCTGTGATGTGATATTCTGGGGAATCCCCCTCAGCGTCATCTAAATTGATTAACAATTTTGGATTCGTTTATCAATATTGCGACGTATGTCTATATGTTAATAACTTTGTGGAAATTTTAACTGCAAATACAAATGTTGCATATTAACCAATAAAAAACAATTCTCTTACGGCGATTTATAACAAAAAGCGTACTAGCAATCATCCAATCACCCTAGGGTCACCTACCACCGTAAGGAGAAAAGAGAATTTATACACATAAAGACCTAAAACTTTTTTTGATATATATGATATTCATATTTGATTTCCGTGTATTAGCAAATGCAGGGTCGGTATTACATCGTCAGATTACCTTGCACCTAGTAAATGTAGTCTGTTTCATTGAGGCGTTTCTTTAGTTTTAGTATAATTATGTTATTCTTCAGATCCAGCTAATGTCCGCTAAGTGGCTTGCCAGTGGCCCAAATGAAACAACCGACTGATTTCAAACCTTTGACCGTTCTTTTATCAACCACGACCAAAAGAGAATATCCTTTAATGCGGATCTTCTGGATATGTGATCTTCTGGAAACTGGTGTCCATAAATAGTTGATTGCAACGTCACTTGTGCCTGAGATGCACTATCTGTCATACGAACAAACATTCTTGGAAAACATCTGGCAGAAAACCAACTTTTTTTTCCAGCGAAGAAATATTTTGGAGCTCGAAATGAATAAATGTAATGGTAAGATATGATAGGATATTCATGTTTATTCCCGAGTATGGGAAAACGCAATGGTCTTTATACACCTTCACATTACCTCGCGCCCACCGTTAAGTTTCCAGACTTATTACAGTGTGTTATATATGATTCACGCGTTTAATTTGTAATTTGATTTAATTTGATCTATTTTATAGATCTCCTTATTCCACTTGATTCAGGCAAGGTCCGAGTGCCCTGCCCAGGGACACAGCCGAATACCCAGTGCCCAGTTTTGAACCAGCAGCCCTTGGACTCGTATGCGACGCACAAACCCACCTAGTTAATCGGTTGGACTAATAGGATGGGATATTCGTGTTTTATCGATGTTATGTGAAAATGCAAAAGATGTTCTAAGATAATCGTCAAATTTCCTCGCGCCCACGGTCGGGGTCTTGGAATCGCTTCGATAACTCGACGGAGGGCGCGAGGTAATTTGACAATAGCCTATGGCCCTATGAGGTTACGCCCAACTCACGGTCATAAACATGAATATCATGTCGCATCTTACTCGATTGTGTTCAATTGTAATAAAATTAGTTTATTTATTTCAAGCTCTGCGATATACTTTTGTTGGGAGTCGGGGTAGTCATACTAAAATGACTTGTAAGACAGGTCACTACATTTTCGAAGACAGGCCACTGAATATTTAAAGTCAGGCCTAATGGTGCTAGTGGCCTGTCCCCAACAAAATAGTGGCCTGCCTTTAAAAAAATAGTGGCCTGGCTTTAAGAAATAGTGGCCTGTCGTCCAAGCCACTCTTGAGAGATTACCTCTATCGGATTATTCTGCCAGAATGGTTGTGAAACTAATGTACTGTGACCGTTCAGCACAGGTACAGAAATTTTGTGAGTCAGTTTGTAGAGGTACGTGCTGGTTGAGGCAAAATAAATTAACTGAATATTACCAGTATAAAAATTAGTTTTGTTCTTACTCGATATTTAATTCAGGGATGGTTAAGCAAGCATGAATGCATTACTTTCCGCCCGATAACATGACAGTGGTTTTTTTTCAGAGCAGCGACGAATTTGTGTCAATTTGAGAGACGTTTTCGTATTTTTAGCTCAGCGAGTAAGTTGCATCTCAAAAATGGTAAAACCCAAGTTGCCATGTTATTAAATCCGGTAAGATTAGAAGCTGGTGATATATTTATTTTTTACAAATTCTATTGCTGATGGTAATAGAGCTGATGTTCTGACACAACCACTGTGAACAAATAAAAATCGCATTGATTGAAACCTACAAGTTTCACCAATGCGTTAAAGCTGATCCTGATGGGAAGTTTGATTTAAATTTAAGACTTCTAATTGACGGATGTGAATTTGGTGATTAAAAAGAAGACATGTACATGAGATGATAGAATAGTCATTGGCATAGATAATAATTGTTTGAAAGAAACATGTTCCTAAAGCCATTACCCTGCCGAAGTAAGCCATAAGAATTTGATACTAAAAAAAGCAAACGGTATCGGTAGTTCATCGTAGACTTAACACTTAAATGATGAGTAATGTAAAAAGCGTGGTGAAAGGCTGGTAGAATAAGCAATGTCACCCTTTATCAGAAGATCATATGTGTGTTGTATATATGTTACACCAAAAGCTAATCAATATCATGGTTTGTTACCCTCATACCTGTACATATTAGTGACTGGCACAAGATGCAGTACATCGAAGAGTAAATGTTAAAGATGTCAATTTTATTAAAGATATACATTAGTACCATTGATATCTCGCGTTGGTATCTCATGTGGAAATTAAAAAATTAACATAAATTTTACTATCAACACCACCTTAAAGCTGAACGGTCAATACAATAAATTGTAACATAAATTCCAATAATATTATATTGCACAGATATATGATCTAGTATTGTGTGAATTCTTAATATATGGAATAACATGTTGATATCTTGAAAAGGTTATCACCTAATTTGGTTTTCTAAATAAAAAATTCACTTTATATCACACCAAATTTTGAATGTATAAAGATAGATACATTTTCTCTTTTTTACGTTTTGTATATAAAAGAGTGAGTGTTTTCTTTTCAAATCCTATAAAGAATGGATACACTGGTATAGAAAACTAATAAGTTTATGGTTAATAGCCTATTCAGCATTGTCATAACTGGTCATTCAAATTTCCTTAAGTATTTTGGTACATTTTCTATTTTCACCCATTTTAAACATTTCCCTCAGTTTAAGACTAGACTTTCTGGTACTTGTAAAGTTTACACCAGAATAACAACCTCACTATGAATTGGAAAACTCAGGAAGAATGGGAAAATCTCGGTGTTTATTACCGGGTGGTAGCCCGTGGGAGAACCCCTAGACAAGATCCAGGTGGAACAAAAGATTTTCAAATAAACATTCCTTCTGAGCTGAAACGCAAAGTTAAAAGAAAACACGAAGAAACAGCTGTTGAAGTTGGAAACGATTCCGTAATTAGAGACAACACTGAAGAAAGTGAACAAACCTCTATCGACCAAGTGTTTTCATCAACAAAACTTGGAATCTCGAAAGATTCAGATGAAATGCTGGACTCTGTGAAAAGACCTAGACTTTCTCCGATTCTTGTAAAAAGTAGAACCGAAAAAAATTACTTGGTTCATAAAATCCAAAGTCATGAAAACGACTCAGTATTCCTTTCCCACACAGACACAAGTGCATCGGATATTCCTGAACCTGATTCACCTCGGGGACAAATAAACATAATTGAGGATATACCCAAGGATAGCACTGAACCAGAGGGTCATATTTCTGCACATATTGAACAAACTAGCCATCATGAATTTGTTACAAATGAAACAACTGTTTATGAGGATATAGCTAAGGATAACGTTGAAACTGAACTTAATATTTCGCTGCATATTGAACAACCTGACCATCAGGAGCATTCTACGAAGGAAACAACATTTTATTCCGTCGATAAATCCAAAAGTTTGATGGAAGTAGAACCTGCTGAAGATTCTAAAAAATCTGAAAACTGCAACCGGATTGTTCTACAAGCTCGGAAGTTTCTAGAAACGTTTAAAACAAATAAGTTGGTTAAAACCAACAACAATCCACCAAAAGTGGTGCAGAATGACCAAGTTACCAAACCACCTAAAGGGTAAGTCATAACACAAATTACGTCTCAAATTGGGTGATTGTTTATTGGGTGTTTTTTTGGATGAGTAATTAAACAATCAATGTATATCCTGACAAGGGGTATAGTAGTCTAGATATAATTTAAATGAAAATCCAAAGTTATCATTTATGTTTCTCATAATGGTAACTTTTATTGTTCCCTTGTCATGTCTGTAAAGCGATAACATTTAAAAAAAGTTGTTTATGATTGATGAATTTTAGTTACTAATACACATGATTATATGTTTTATATGTATAACTATGATTGGGGGCTAGGATTCTATTCTGATTGTCACCGCGGATTACCTGTAAAAATGCATGAATTACAGCCATGACAGTGATTACCAAATTGATAAAGGTTTCACAAAGATTTCTTTAAGTTAATAAGCCTAAACCAAACTTTGTCCTCTGAGTTAAATAGCTTAAGTTAAACTTGCACCATCATAGATTCAAAGGGTACAAAGTGGAGCCCCACTTCCCCCCACAATCAGCAGGAGGCAGGAAATATCGAACTATGATGGGTGAAACGAACAGAATAGCAAGTAACCTTGCTCAGTGGAGATTCAATCTCGAAAATCGATTACAACTATATTCCTCGCATTAGCATTTGTTGTCCCATAGTATTTGGAAAGTTATTAATTTATCAAGCAAAACAGAATTGCAATTGGAGAACTTTTGATATGATCAATGACTTTTGCTTATATTCATTGAAATATAATAATTAGATATAAAAAACAGTATTAAATTTGTAAAAGTATTTAAGACAAAAAGAAAATGACGTTGTAAAGAGACCGTTTAGATTTGTTTTCTTGTTATAACTGAAAAATCTATTTATACTGCTGCTTTACTGCCACTTTACATACTTTTTACTTTAAAAGTCATATACGCATTTTTCCCTTTGATTAATCTATGTTTCTTTTAGGACATGTTGCTAAGCTTTAACTAGTTGATATTTAAGTGCTCACTTTAATAATAATTCAATTATCCAACTGAACAACCAAAGATGGTGGCTTCGGCGATTTATGTGTTGGATCTCAAGGGGAAGGTTTGTCCAATATTTGTTTGTTTATTTTGTTTTAAGATATTTGTATTAAGCTAATATGTCCACACAGCAAAACACTATTTGTTGTCCATGCTATCTTGCATATCACAACTGTATCATTAAGTTGTCTGATTGACATGTTTATGATGCTAAATACTTTCCAAGAACGGAATTTTTCGAAACTCTTTGGAGTTTGAAACAACATTATAATATGTGGCTGCAACAACATTTTACTGACTAATTAAGGTGAAAGTCCTGTGTGAAGCATTTAGTTGACCCTGTCTGAACCATGTGGCTAAATAGGTTAAAATATAACTGAAGAACTGTCTAAAGCATATAAAACACTCGTCAGTTTTAGTCGATCGTTTTTTGTCCAAATTACAATACCAGCAAATAAAAAAAAAATCATGGCACATGAATAGGAAAAGATGGCAAAAACGAACAGTTGCTAAATCTAGTTAATAATAAAAATTATATAATTATGTAGAAGTATAATGAATGTGGGTGTCAAACTCAAACCTACACAAATTAAGATAGAAATAGCTTTACTGTGCATAAACATGAATGCGCTGTTCACAAACATAAATATCTTATTTTATTGAAACCCAACAATTCATCAAAAAACCACATGTCCATAGTCAGGTTGCTGAAAAGAACTGTTATGTGTTCATGAATTAAAATATATTTTTTAAAGTAACAAGTCGCAAAGATGCGAGACTTACAGGTACTTATCCGGCAATGACCAACTTTTTATCATGATACGTAGTCGCCCAACCCCACTTAAATGTTTTTTTTTTCACTCAAAATGTTCGCAAAAAATTTCACTCAAATGTTCGCAGGTGTTAATATCGAGGAATTACCGTGGAAATATCCCAATGAACGCGATCGATGCTTTTCCCAAGTTGTTGCTTGAACAAGAGGAGGTAAGATTAGAAGTTTCATTTCATCTGTTGACTGTGAAATTATGTTTATGTAATGTAGTGTACCAATTTGTAGCATCAAACAACACTTACGTCAAACTTAGTTGCAAATGATAAGGTTTCTCCGTATATCAACTCCGGCACAATATGACCTATTTATTTTCATGCCCATTGGAATAGAATACCCAATTTATATTTCCTCGTCTGTTAGAAACAAGTGGAAGGTTTTTTTACATTGATAGTCGTCATATTACCCCATAATCAACGAATATTAATATAATATAAATTTTTTTGATTTATGCATTTCAATCCACGGAGCACAAACAACATAAAGTGACTTTATCAACCCCTTAAAAAGTGGTGAGGGGAAATATCGAATCCGACATGTCCAGCCCCGACCAAACCTGCATCCGCCATTATATTTAACCCTCTTCATTCCAGGAAGGCATATTAACCCCGGTGCTCATGCAAGGCGACATTACTTTTGTCTTCGTAAGATTCACCAACCTCTATATGGTGGCCACCACCAATAAGAACTCCAACGTTATGATGATTTCCTCTTTCATGCACAAGCTCTGTCAGGTGGGGATTATTTTGTGTTAAAATATGATGCAAGGGCCAAAAATCCATCAAATTTCGAGCGAGTAAGAATTCGCTAATGGAAGGTCATGCGAGTTTTGTGAGTAAGGGTAGTAAACATGGCTTGCAACTGTAGTTTGTAAAACATAACAACTGTTTAAATCTGCTATTATAACTATCTCACATTATGATGCAGCTCTTAGTATTATAGACTCCAGTATTCGGACGCGCCATGTGTATAATAAAAAGGTTATACTCCAGTTAAATAGAAAACTGTTGTGGTAAAGATTAATTTGTGTTTTATATGCGGGAGTAAATTCTTACTCGCACGTCATAAGTCTTATTGCTCGTGTTGCAAGTATTACTCGCGTTAATTACACGTATTTTTGGCCCTGATGCAGGTTTTGTCTAGTGTTGAAAAAAAGTCGTTGCTACAATTTTATTCTGCCAGTTTCATTAAAAAAATGCTCAATAACCCATATTAAAATTCGCACAGAAACTTCTAAAAATCATGAGTGTAAAAGTATGGACAAGTCTCATAGTAGTAAGTGTAGGAATTTAATCAATGTAAATTATACTGACAGGATATGTGGGATCTGGGGTGGGGGCTCGCTATATCGCAGACCCTTTTTCCAATATCGCTTCAATTATCACATATCATGTTCTGCTGCATTTATTTCATCATTTTATTTCATTAAATCTATTCTAAACCCATTCCAGATTTTCACTCATTATTTCAAAGAACTGGAGGAGGAAAGTATCAAGGACAACTTTGTGATCGTTTACGAGTTGTTTGACGAAGTGATGGACTTCGGGTATCCTCAGTTCAGTGACCCCAAGATATTACAGGAGTAAGTGTTCATATGAGTATTTGTGCTTCCTTCAGAGATGATTATAATGTTTTCTCTTCAAGTCCAATGAGTCTGAAAATGATTTCACTCCATTTAAAAAATTTCGAGAATCCTAACTGACATGCTGATAGTGTGCCTCGATATTAATTTGAGGAATTCCTAGTACCAGAAAAAGTGTAAACACTTTGTCTCATCTCTCAATAACTCAACAACAGTTGAGATATTGTTTATTTACACTGCCAAGCTATGTTGAAATAAAAGACTAATCTTACGTCATTTTACCTTTCTGGGACCTCTTACTGCCCCCCAATAACCCCCCCCCCTCCCCCCAGGTACATCACACAGGAAGGTCATAAACTCGAGGTTCAAGTTCGTCCCCCGTCCACCGTCACCAACGCTGTCTCATGGAGGTCGGAAGGACTCAAGTACAGGAAGAACGAGGTGAACAGGATTGTGGGGAAGAAAATAACCTTTTATTTTTTACCACTCACAATACGAAGAAGGGACATAATAATTATTCATACCAATATGTACTGGGTCTATGTATAGCTTAAAACTATTACCCATTGTTGTAAAAAGTAAACATAAAGAATGATATTCCTACCACCACCGTTATATATTATTGGATTCAATTAGTTTAGAACCTCTTACAAGGTCTCCATTGTCAAACAATTTGGTGTAAAGCGCCAAATAATTAAAGAATGAAAGTTTATATAAAGCTTGTAGCGCCCCCTAATGGTAATCCTCCCACATCCGCAGGTCTTCCTGGATGTGATTGAGTCGGTGAACCTCCTGGTCAGCTCCACAGGGAACGTCCTCCGCTCTG